>ONZH01026610.1:0-67727 GCA_900303285.1 Rhinella marina | reverse complement strand
GGTCTTAATCTTACTAAACACAGATCCTCCATTTAAACCTAACCGTCCACTTCCTATTATAGGCAAAGACTAACTGTCTTCTAAAACATGATTTTTATAAGACCTAACCCCATATAAATTCATATTCCATGGTGTGTCTTATATTAAACCTCCAACGAGTACACCATCCTTGAATATATGAGCAATGAGCTAAATTTCCACCAGTCAGTAGGTCTTTTCCATTTACTTCTTCTAACTTTATGAATAGGAGATCACATGGCTCAGGATTCCAATCACGTGATAACTTTCCACCATTCTTGGAATCATGTACATGTACATCGTTATTGCTTAAAGGGAACCTGTCATCTCCAAAACACCCCCTGAACTAGAGTAAGCGTTGTATAGTGTAAGTGATGCTGAATCCGAATATGTAAGTTTTATCTTCATACTCGCTTCCATTCTGACGCTGTGCTCTGACAAACCAGCAGTAAAATGCACTCAGTGGACTCCAGTGCTCACTCACATAATGGAGAGGACTCAAAGAAGAGTCCAGTGAGTGCATTTTACTGCAGGTTTGTGGGAGAACAGCGTCGGAATGGAAGTGAGTATAAAGATAAAACTTACATAAATCTTTCACCTGTTTTTCACCTCTATAACTAACAGCAGTGCCCCACAGAAGATTGCATACACATCCCATACATACCTGTGTGCACTGTGTGTGTGTATTACATGTTCAGAAAAAGCACTTTTATTCTGCTGGAAAACAGCTCCCAAGTGCCCAGCTGAAAGTGAAAGTAAAAACAGCTTTTTCTCCCGACTGGATTTCTAAAAGCTATATCTTCTGATATACTGGATATAATGCTGTGGTATCATTTGAAAGCTTGGAATGCCAGCTTTTATAGAAGGTCAAAACCATTTTTCTATCTGCTAGTAATCCCAAGATATGAGCAGCTAAAGAAGCCCCTCCCATCTTCAGTCTAGTTTGCTTGGGCACTTGAAGCAGCATGCTGGGCACTGGGAGCTGTTTTTCTGCGAATAAAAGTGACATTTTCACGAGGACATTGTAATACACAACACACAGTGCACACAGGTATGCTGGGATGTGACATGTAATACAGACACACAGTGCACACAGGTATGTCTGGGATGTGACATGTAATACAGACACACAGTGCACACAGGTATGTCTGGGATGTGACATGTAATACAGACACACAGTGTACACAGGTATGTCTGGGATGGACATGTAATACAGACACACACAGCACCACAGGTATGTCTGAGATGTGTGACATGTAATACACGACACACAGTGCACATAGGTAGTCTGGGATGTGACATGTAATACACACACAGTGCACACAGGTATGTCTGGGATGTGACATGTAATACACACACCAGTGCGACACAGGTATGTTGGGATGTGACATGTAATACACACACAGTGCACACAGGTATCTCAGTGGATGTGACATGTGCACAAGGTACCATGACACACACAGTGCACATAGGTATGTCTGGATGTTGACAGTGTAAGTGACACACCACACAGTGCACACAGTATCTCTGGGATTGTGAATGTAATACAGACACACAGTGCAAGGTACAGGTATTGTCTGGATGTGCACACAGGTATTTGACTTAATACACACACATGTTGCACACAATGTCTGGGATGTGACATGTAATACAGCTGCACACTAGTGCACATAGGTATGTCTGGGATGTGACATGTAATACAGACACACAGGCACACAGGTATGTCTGGGATGTGACATGTAATACAACACACAGTGCACACAGGTATGTCTGGGATGTGACATGTAATACAGACACACAGTGCACACAGGTATGTCTGGGATGTGACATGTAATACAGACACACAGTGCACACAGGTATGTTTGGGATGTGACATGTAATACAGACACACAGTGCACACAGGTATGTCTGGGATGTGTCTGTAATCTTCTGTGGGGCAGTGCTCTTAGTTATATTGGTGAAAAACAGGTGAAAGACTCCCTTTAAGGGGTTGTATGAAGCAGGCTGCTGCACTAAGCATGCTCCATACATGGCAGGTGCCAGCTCTATAATACAATAGGTATCCAGCCACAATGACCAGGATTGGCACAACCTGGTCATTTAACCTCTCTGATGCCCGGTTACTTAACCTCTCCGCCTTCCAGTCAAAGCCCCAACAGTGTAATCATGTAGGCTTCGATCGGTTACCATGACAGCCTGGGGCCTTCTGATGGCTAATTGCCTGTAAATTGCTCAGCAGGCAGTGTCTCAGAATACCATAAGCCCTCTATAGTATTCTATTGTGGTATATAGGATAAGCGATCAGAGCATCACAGGTTCCTGTCCCTAATGGGAGTAAAAGTTACTGTTGACAACGTTACAAAAAAGTAAGAAAAAACAAAAACATAGAAATAAGGAGGTTGCTAATAGATGCATCAGGTGGCTAAGATGACTTCTACGCATAGAGGAAGGCCAACCAATATCATCTTTCATCAGGGACCTGCCTTCTCAAAGTCACTGCAGGGACCCCCATAATCAATCATCTTTTAGCAATTTGCTGCTGTTTTCTGTGTGATCAGATAATATCTGCATGTAGCTTTACAGTGCTCCCAGAATTAATTTTACTGCTGGGCCCACTGTGTAAGACAAGGGCTACACAGCGCCTTTTTGTAACTACCATAGCGGCAGACCATGCGACTGCTATGGGGCCCAGGGCAAGGGGGGCCCAGTTGGGATCATATCCTCTTCTACTGGGGGTGAAAACTTGGTCAGGACTCTACCCTCTAAAAGAACAACTTTTAGCGAATGAAGCAGAGGAAAAAATGGCCCAAGGGTCATTGAAAAGGGTTTAGGCAGAAACCCATCTGTCCCATGTTGGGGGCCTAGTTTGATCGTTGCTATGGGGCCCTTACTTCTCTATGTATGCCACTGGTAGTGCAACTGATTGATTTCAACTATTGAGCCACAGCTGCAGTCCAAATGAATGCATTCAGTTGAATGTAATCTTGTGGACTGCAGCTGTCATTCAATAGGTAAAATGGAAGCGCTTATCTCCTTGTCCCCTGAAACCGCCGCCGCCCGGCAGACATCGCTTCAGGGCCCGGTCCTGGGCCGCGGCCCGGTGGTTGGGGACCGCTGGTCTACAAGACTTCAGAACTTGATTTCCCTGATAGCAGTCTCCTAACTCCTAATCAATGGCTCTTGGCGCTCCAATAGTTCCACGATTTCAATAAGGAAGAATTACATAACAACTGGACAGTTGTAAGAAAAGATATGTGAAGCTTGTATCAGACAAGTACAGAATAATAAAATTATGGATAGATGACCGAATACCAGATGAGGATGGCAACGGATGAGGGAGAAGGAGTCCTGCAAAGGAACAGATGGCAATGGAGAGCAATGAATGTAGGTAAGAGAAATAAAATCTGACCCCAAATTGCTAAATCCAACAGGACAGACAGAAAATAACAGCCTAAACCACAAACAAAAACTGAACCCACAACAAACACAACTAAAGTACAGACAAGACTGTGGAACCAAAAATCCCAGGATGCATAGCAAAATTAGTGAGAAAGAGATCCCTGGTGCTCGTAATAAGAAGAAGTAGCTCTGGGCCTTTTTTTCTCAGGGTACAGCGTGTGGGGACCTACCTGCCCTATATATGAGATTTATGAAGTGGTTGGAAATTGGTAACATTATCCATTGTTTATTAGAACTAAATTGGCATGAACTTACATTTAGTTAGTTGCTGAATAGATGTTTTCTTAACCCTTTTTTATGATAAAGTCTATTTTTATTTTTCATTTTGTTTTTCTCTCCCCGTCTTCCAAGAGCCTTAATTTTTTTAAATTTTCCATTCACCATGGCCATATGATGGCTTATTTTTTGCAATACAAGTTGTATGAATTACCATTACCATTTCATTTTCTACATTCTGACAAAAAGCAAAAAAAGCATGGATCGACTATCCGAATGTTTTTGAGATCTGTGGCACCGTGCTTGTGGGTTGTTGTATGGCCCAGCACTATGGGAGGCTTAGCCCAATAGCATGGGTGTTGCTTGGCTGCTGGGTTGCACTCTCTGGAGGTGCTCTGTTGTGGCAGTGGGGGTTACTGTGTGGCACCGTGCCATTTTAGATTAGTGACTCACTTGAAAGAGGCCACTTTGACGTGGTGAGTGGGCTTATGCATTTTGATCAAAAAGTATACAAAGTACCTCATGTACTGATTAGAAATTGCTGAGATGCATAAGATCAATGCATGGTACAGTATGTGGAGGTGCGACCCATGTTTTTTTCTTTTTGTCAGAACATTCCATATAATTTATTGTTCCTTGTATTGAAAAACGGGGAAAAAAATCTTTGTGGATTGAAATTGAAAAAAAAAACAAATTTGCCATGGTTTTAACAATTTTGTTTTTATGGCTTTCACTTTTTGCTAAATGTATATAAATTTTAATATGTTTTACTACTTAAAAAAATGATTGATCCCTTTTAATAAGCATTTTTTTGTAGGACAAGGTGACCAAAAAACAGCAAGTTGGCCATTTTAATCTATTTCCTTTTCCTTTTTTCCGGCATTCACTGCGTATAATGAATATATTAATATTTTAATAGTTCAGACACTTTCAGATGCAATAATAATTATTTTGTTTATTTTTAAATGTAAAATTGGAAAAGGACATGTTTTGAATTTTTAAGATTTCTGTGGGATTTTTTGTACTGTAAATTTTAGTCCCCTGAGGTGACTTGAGGTATAATATTTTTACTTGCTGCCTCTCAAGCCCTGCCACAAGCACGACTTAACAGACACCTTGTTATGGCAGGCCTGGGAGCCTTCACAAGGAGCCAGGCTGTTATAGCAACCGATTGGAGCCCCATAATTTTGCTGCAGGTACACAGGTGCTTACCTTCCTCACTGTGCACAGCCCAGGCAGTGCTGGAGCATGAACTTCACCACTGTGAGTGCTAATACCTCTCACTAGACTACTACTCTCTTACCCCTCCTATTCGGGCCATTGGATGATTTCAAACCTCCCAACTGTCCTGGGTCCGGCAGAACAGTCCCAGATTTCAGTGGCTGTCCCACGGTCCCAGTATAGGGGAGGTATGTCCTGCTCGGAGGCAGCTGTCTCTGCCTCCATAGGAAGCAGAGAGAGTTGCCTGTAATGGTGAAGCATAGAGCCCCGTCCGTTCCCTGCTCCATCATTCTGCCCCCCTGAGTTTTCTACTTCCTGTGAAGGGGGCACATAAGAGTGCATATTACTGTGCGGAGGCAAATACCTGGGCATTATACTGTGAGGGGGCACATATCTGGGCATATTACTGTGAGGGGGCATATAACTGGGCATATTACTGTGGGGCATATAACTGGACATATTACTGTGAGGGCACACATCCAGGCATATTACTGTGATGGACACATATCTGGGCATAATACTGTGAAAAGAGCACATATCTGGGCATAACTTTTGTGAAGCGGGCACATATCTGGGCATAACTACTGTGAGAGGACACATTAGGGGCCATGACTACTGTGAGCGGGCACCAATATGGGCATCACTACTGTGAGGGCACATATTTGTCATAACTACTTTGAAGGAGGCACAATGTGGGCATAATCTGTGAAGGGCAATGTGGGCATAAAGAGGAAATAATTACTATATGGGGGCATTTAGGGGACTGGGTAGGACTAGGTGTTTAGTTATGTTTGGGGAACACCTGACAGGCTAGGGAGGGTGTCTAGGGACTGTTGATGCCCCCCCTTCCTAGAATCGAATAGTGGTGCTGCAGTGCCCCCCCCCTTCATGTTAAGGGGTTTTGAGCCCTCAGCCGTTGCCATTCAGGTGCCGAAAGGGTTAATGTTGCAGGTAGAAGGAATCCACCCCGTTCTAGCTCTAAAGCCCTCCTACAGGGCAGTGGTCACCTCCCACAGTAGTTATAAACCCCCTCCTGCGCCTCCCTCTTCCTCTTAGCACACAGAAGATTTGGTCCCACCCTCCCGCCCCTTTTATTAATATCTTGGTTCTCAGGGTTTTATGGTGCTGTGAAATGATTCACTTCCGGCATGTTTTTACTGACATTTGTTTTGTTTTTCTTAGTGATAAGGATGTTATGTTCCTTTACAAGTCACAGCAGGCGGCAATTGATGGAATGGGAATACGGAGAGAGATGGATGGTGGACTTGCCCGCCCGGAGTCCGGCGGTCGGCATACCGCTCCGTTTCGGTTATATAACAATATCTTGATGTTAAAGAGCTTGCCGCTCATTTGAGTTCAATGCTGTTTTTTTCAGAAAAAAACACTGCAAATAGTGTCCATCTTAATAGTGTCCCTCTTCCTTCTTTTTCAAAATTTGGGAGGTATGTGATTGTATGGTTGAAAGAGCAAAGTAAAGGCTGCTGTTTGAGTCGGTTGTTCTCCAATTTCAGTTTTTTGCGCCCTTACCTTATATTACATATTGACTGTAAAACATACATGTAGCTAAAGATAAGATCTGCAAAGCACATTTGCTTTTTTTTCCCTAGGTACTAATTACACACTGACCTTTTAATTGAACCAGAAGAAACCCAATCCTCTATCTCTACTGATATCTCAAGGCCAACAATCATATAACAATATTAATTCGGCTTACTTGCACATCAATAAAGAGAAAACATCCGATATGAGGCTGGGAAAGAAGTGCATGACCATAAAAAAAGCAAGCTCTACATCTCATTCCTTTCTCTCGACAAATGATAATCTTTGGATACTAAGCTGCTGGCAAATTATCACATTTTGTTTAAAATGTTCCTGTCAACTGGCATTTATGTGATTGCAAAAATATGTCTCTCCAGAGGGGCTGATGCACTGCCAGATACAACAACTAAGTCGTTTAACTCATTCGGTGGAATATCATATGTCATAAGATGTGCCAAACTTGTGCTGTTGCAATGTTTCTCTTTTCTTGCAAATCCATAAAGTAAATTTACCCCTAAAATGTGGCAATAAGTCCATGTAAATTGATAATTGTGCAGAAGCATCAAGCTGAACACAACCTGCACATCGTAGACTGATCACATTTAGCTTTCCGTCACAGTGAGCATGGACGCTGCCAAAACCTGGACAGGCAAGTGATCACTTGACCAAAAAAGTAATATGTACTATTTTCAAGGCAAATTTTTATTAATATCTCTAATGTAACGGGTGTTGACCTACTGTCAGGGGCGGATTGGGTACTTAAAGTGACCCTGGAAAAAAACAAAAAGTGGCCCCAATGTTGTAGGTCGCTTCAAATCGACAGAAGGTGCTGCTCAGAATACCATCCCACAGAACCAAATACCCCAATGCGGCACAGAATACCTCTCCAGAAGGTGTCCCTTTGCCACATTCTGTCCTCCTCCTCCAATTGTCTCTAATATGGATATGGAGCAGGGTTCTTGTAAGGTGACATGTGGGCCACAACATCAGGCCAGCCATCAGCATGGTGCCTGGACTTCCTCTAATAATGACCTCTATTGTTTCCCTAGCAGTATGTACCCTGCCAGCGGCAGTGAGGAGCGCTAGGGTGTCCCTATGGGCAGTATCAAATTCCCTATAGAGTCTATGTTCAATCCGCCCCTGCCCACTCTGTCTATTGAATGGATTAGACTTGGGGCTACTCCTTTGATTGCTGTCAAGGGGTTTTCACCATTTCATCCCTGTATGGTGATCTGGACTTCTCGGCAGGGGCCATCTCCCTTCAACCTCTAAGAGTAGTCTCTATTCAGAGGTCGCTGACCCAGGCAGGTCAAGAAACATCAGTGCATGGCACCAATGAAAAAGGCAAGAGCATGAACAGTGTACAAGCCGAGGTGAGAATATGCAGAGTTTGTTCAGTATAGCAGTCAAGCAATAAGTCAGGGCTGGCAGCACAGGGTTAATAGTAACCAGGCATATGGCAGGGCAGAAGTAAGGCACAGGAGGTCAGATTAGTACAATAGCACACCTTTTCAGGACTAGACAACAATCATGACCTCACATTCACACTCGGTAATGCGTGAAGCGACCCAACACATCCACATATCCAAACAAAATGCTGCCCCCATTCGTCAGTACAGCCAACAGAAAGCCCTGGTTACAGATGCACAACAATCACAGGAACACACTGCATTCTAGTACACAACAGGCAAACCTTTAGCACACTGGTCACGCAATGGTCACTCAGCAATGCAGTACTTAGAGGGTGTGGGGATATTTAGAGTAGCAAGTAAAGAGTTATTAAATGTAAGACTAAATATACAGAAAACTACAGTGCTCGGTTACAAAAAGATGACATAAAGGGACGTATAAATAAGCAAACAGTACAGAAATAAAAAGGAAAAATAATGAACATTTAGATTGGTGAGGGATCCATAGTGGCAGAAAAACTGAAAGTTGATCAGACCTACAACTACAGTAGGTGTATCTCTGGGATATCACCATGTGTAGGTTACAGTATGAAATTTTTAAATGGTCCTAGCCAGCCCCCTTCACCCTCCTCTTATGTGACAGGAGGCTAGCTAATTACATGCAACAAGTGGCATAATTCTAAATTAAAGGGATTCTGTCAGCAGGATATTGGGTATAGAGATAATTACATCTCTATACCGGCCTTACTGCTGTGATTGTAAATATGTAAGTGTAATTGTTATTAGGGCAGTAGTTTACATAAAAAAGCGTTTTTATTACCATGTGAAATACCTGGATAAGGAGCCCAAGGGGAGGTCCTGCGAGCCGTTGGAGCCCGGGCACGCCACAGATTTCGGAGCCCAGCACCGCCCTCCAGCTAATTATGCACGCCCCTTCAGCGCTGTCTTCTCCTCCAGCTGCGGCACAGACTCTTGTATGCACGGCGCATGCGCGAGATGTGCCGCAGCCGGGGGAGAAGACAGCGCTGAAGGGGCGGGCATAATTAGCTGGAGGGCGGTGCTGGGCTCCGAAATCTGCGAGAGTTCCATAGTCTCACTGATCTTACCGTAAAGAATCCTCTTCTATGTTTGTGAACAAACCTTCTTTCCTCCAGGTGCAGAGCATGTCCCCTCGTCACGGTCACAGGGGGATAAAAAGATCATGGGAGAGATCTCTGTACTGACCCCTGATATATTTATACATAGTTATTAGATCTCCCCTCAGTCGTCTTTTTTCTAAAGTATATAACCCTAATTTTGATAATCTTTCTGGGTACTGTAGTCCACCCATTCCAGTTATGACTTTAGTTGCCCTCCTCTGAACCTTCTCCAGCTCTGCTATGTCTGCCTTGTTCACAGGAGCCCAGAACTGTACACAGTACTCCATGTGTGGTCTGACTAGTGATTTGTAAAGTGGCAGGGCTATGTTCTCATCACGGGCATCTATGCCTCTTTTGCTGCAACCCATTATCTTATTGGCCTTGGCAGCAGCTGTTTGACACTGGTTTCTGCAGCTTAGTTTGCTGTTCACTAAAATTCCTAGGTCCTTTTCCATGTCAGAGTTACCCAATGTTTTACCATTCAGTATTGGTGACTTGCATTATTCCTTCCCATATGAATAACCTTACATTTGTCAGTGTTAAACCTCATCTGCCACTTCTCTTCCCAAGCCTCCAGTCTATCCAGATCCATCCATAGCAGTATACTGACCTCTTCTGTGTTAATTACTTTGCACAGTTTAGTGTCATCTGCAAAAATTGATATTTTACTGTGCAAGCCTTCTACAAGATCATTAATAAATATATTGAAGAGAACAGGGCCCAGTACTGACCCCTGTGGTACCCCACTAGTGACAGTCACCCAATCTGAGTATATGCTGTTAATAACCACCCTCTGTTTTCTATCACTGAGCCAGTTACTTACCCACATACAGACATTTTCTCCCAGGCCAAGCATTCTCATTTTATATACTAACCTTTTATGTGGTACCATGTCAAATGCTTTGGAGAAGTCCAGATATACGACATCCATTGATTCGCCATGGTCAAGTCTAGAACTTACCTCCTCATAGAAACTGATTAAATTGGTTTGACCTGACCGATCCCTCATGAAGCCATGCTGATATGGAGTAATTTGCTTATTTTCATTGAGGTACTCCAAGATAGCATCTCTTAGAAAACCTTCAAACAGTTTACACACAACAGATGTTAAACTTACCAGCCTATAGTTTCCAGGCTCTGTTTCTGGACCCTTTTTGAATATTGGCACCACATTTGCTATGCGCCAATCCTCTGGAACACTCCCTGTCAGTATAGAGTCCTTAAATATCAGAAATAAGGGTCTGACTATGACATTACTTAATTCTCTTAGGATACGGGGGTGTATGCCATCCATTCCTGGCGATTTGTCTGTTTTAATCTTTTTAAGACGTCGCTGTACTTCTTCCTGGGTCAGACAGGGCACTTTTAATGGGGAATTTACTTTTATATTCTGCATTTCATCTGACAGTTTATTTTCCTCAGTGGATACAGTGGAGAAAAAAATATTTAATAGCTTTGCTTTCTCCTCATCGCTCTCTGCAACTCCCCCCTCATTACTCTGTAAGGGGCCGACACCTTCGGGTTTATACTTTTTAGTATTTATATAATTAAAAAACATTTTCGGGTTAGTTTTACTCTCTTTGGCGATTAATCTCTCGGTCTCTAGTTTGGCTGCTTTTATTTGTCTTTTACATATTCTATTTTTTCCTTATAGTTTTTCAATGCTTCCTCGCTCCCCTCCTGTTTTAGTGATTTAAATGCTTTTTTTTTATTTTTGAGGATTTTGTCCCAGTTAGTTAGGCCTATGGCCTCTCTTAGTTGACTAAATTTTGCTTTTTTGAAGTTTGGTATTTTTGTTCCTCCCTGAAGAAACACTCTTTTGAATGACAATTTGAAGGTTATTATATTATGGTCACTATTTCCCAGGTGTCCCCCAACCTGCACATCTGTTGTTCTGTCAGGTCTTTTGGTTAATACTAAGTCCAGTATGGCCATCCCTCTAGTCGGGTCCTGAACCAGTTGGGAAAGGTAATTGTCTTTGATTATTACCAAGAACCTGTTTCCTTTATGAGACCCCTCCCCCTCTCTGGTTTTGGCGATCCTTTCTAAACAGACTGTAAGACTGTGGTAAGAGCAGTGAGACTATGGAACTCTCTGCCTGAGGAGGTGGTGATGGTAAGTTCACTAAAAGAGTTCAAGAGAGGCCTGGATGTATTTTTGGAGGGTAATAATATTACAGGTTATAGCTACTAGAGATGGGTCCCTAAAGTGGGGAAAATTGGCTTCTACCTCACAGGGGTTTTTTGCCTTCCTCTGGATCAACTTATAGGAAAACAGGCCGAACTGGATGGACAGATGTCTTTTTTCGGCCTTATAAACTATGTTACTATGTTACTATGTAACCCTGTACGTTAACTGCCCAGTCATAGCTATCATCCAGCCATGTCTCAGTTACTCCCACTATGTCATAGTCCTCCTCACACATAACTAATTCCAGTTCACCAATTTTATTATTCAGGCTTCTGGCATTAGTGTACATACACTTAAGAGGTCTATGTATATTTTTTACCTCCCTTTTTAAATTACTATTACCTGTGAAGTGAATATCCGGGGTTTTTGGGTTACTTTGGTTGATGTTTTTCCCAATATTCTCCCTACATTCCTCACTAATCCCAACCCCCACTAACCCCCCACTCTCCCCTCCTATCACCCACTCTCTATCTACACTATCTACCCCCTTATTAGTATGACCCCCACCCTCCCCCCAGATCCTAGTTTAAAAGCTCCTCCAGCCATCTAACCATTTTTTCCCCCAGGGCAGTTGCACCCTCCCCATTGAGGTGCAGCCCGTCCCTACTGTAGAGTCTGTAGCCGACAGAGAAGTCGGCCCAGTTCTCCATGAACCCAAACCCTTCCTTCCTGCACCAGCCTCAGAGCCACTTATTTAACTCCCTAAGCTCCCATTGTCTCTCTAGTGATGCTCGTGGCACTGGTAGTATTTCTGAAAACACTACCTTGGAGGTCCTGGACTTGAGCTTCTCTCCTAGTTCCCTAAAATCATTTTTAAGGACCTTCCATCTCCCCCTGACTTTGTCATTGGTGCCAATGTGTACCATGACGGCTGGGCCTTCCCCAGCCCCACACAGCAATCTGTCAATCCGATCCACGATATGCCGAACCCGAGCACCCGGGAGACAACACACTGTTTGCTCCTTGTCTTAAACTCCGTTTTTTTAACTCCACTTATACACAGCCCACTTACACAGCAAGCCCAATGTCAGAGCAAGCTCTAGAAGAGTTTAGCTATGTAATTTATAGCACCTGGGATTGCAAACCACTCCCCTTCACCAGGTACACAGCAGAGAAACAAAATGGGTTTAAATGTTATTACCAAATGCAACCAAATACAAGCACTAAACAAACAGAGACTTTTGCAATAAACTATAGACAGTTATTTGCAGTCACTCCCACAAATTCACACTCAGTACCAGCACTCCGGTTTTTTAACTCCACTTACTGTATACACAGCCCACTTACACAGCAAGCCCAATGTCAGAGCTGAAACTTCTTATAAGTATCTCTAAGAAGAATAATATGACCAGAAAGTTTTACAAGATATTTTTACCAACCCAGGCATACCAAATAAGAATATGAAATATTAATTCTTTCAACCAATATGCAATTTTGTAGGTTTCCTAAGGCTGAAAATCCGGGTGCTTGAGACAAAAGAAGCCCCCAGGTTCCCTGATCATAAGAAGATATGTTATTTATTACAAAACTTTAATTATGACAAAGCTGCTTTTGAAGCGTATTTTCAAGTGGAAGCACTATTCACTAGCATTAAACAGGCTGGAGACGTACCATTAATGGCATGCATTAATTCCATTATTATTCCATCTATATTACCTGGAAAGCAGCCCAATTTGGCCTATTGTCTGCAATGAACTTGTATTGTCCCAGAGGGATACATTGCAACAGGAGACCTGGCAAAGCCAAACAGAGAAAGACGTCCCACTGGTCTATGCCAAGAGGATATGTTTTGTGTGCATATTACACAGGAGGCAACATACGGTAGTTGCTAACATCCCAGGACACCAATAGTGCCTGGAAATTTGCTCAGTGTCTTATAGTCTCCTGGGTAACTAGCAATTTTGGATTTAAAGTATGTCCCCAAGCAAAGATTTGTCTGCTGTTAGCCTTGGAACATATTTTTTTCTGAACTAATGCCTTTAACCATGACAGGAGCAGCAGACATAATTTGAGCTGGAGGTTTAGTGCTGGGCCAAAGAAATGTAAGATGGCATATGCTTTGATGTTCTTCTGGTAGGTTAACCAGCAGGTGACAAACACTCTCCAGAAGATGTCCCACTCTACCACTGCTAATTTGATGGAAAGAAGCTTGCTGTCTCCAATAAATAGGTTCCTCTCAGCAGAAGAGAACATCTTGGAGAAGAAACTGCATATCTAAGCCTTGCCACTGAAGCTTTTCTGGGTCTAGCTCCTACTGAAGAAGGTCATCTTAGGTCATCTTAAACTAGGATAGTTTCTCCTACCAACCCTTGACTTGTTGGGGTCAACAGGTGTTATGTAGCGTCTGGCAATGCTGGAACCAGACATCTCAAGAACAGTTTGCTGGAGATGTCTAACGCAATTGTGAAACTGAAGTTGGCGCTAGTGTGAAACTAGTCTAAGGTGTTCTCTGAAGCATAGATCTATGCATGCAGCCAGAGTGATTAACATATTCAGAAAAGTTAGTAACGCTTTGCCTTCAATCTCGTCATCAAGCTGCTAGACCCTCCAAGGAAGCAGCTACCAGTGCCTTGTTATTGCACAAGAGCTCTGAAGACAAGGTGCTAACTGGCTGTCATACTCAAGCATTGTCAAATTTCCCTGGCAAGGAGACGTAGCAAGCATAATACAACTGAGGCAGTCTGACATAGCTCTTTGAAGACCCTACCGAAACTAGTCAGGAATACTGTACATGCAGGTTCTTTGTCAAGGAATATCCACGTTGCCAGAGTGGTGTGGCCCAAGACAATGTTTTATCAGATATAAGGGACACAATGAAGGCTTCAACTGCCTCCTTCATGATGCGGCAGCAATGAAAGATGCAATCCAGTCCCCAGCGTGAAACAGGAGATGCTGATAATATCTAGACCACCCAGGATATTGACACGTACTTCTAGACCACCAGTAATAATATATACTGACAAACCATTAAAGATATATTTTAACTCCTAGACCATAAATAAATCTGATAGTAAATCTCCATGGATTTTGGTAATTCAATAACAGCACTGGATTAAGTTTGGCTGGGAACATATAGTCAGTTTCCATATTTTTGCATCTGTACAAAAAGAAGGGAAAAATAAGCATTTTTTCACTGTCTTGGAGAGAGAGATTCTTTAGTGCAGTGTTCCTCAACTCCAGTCCTCAGGGCCCACCTGCCGGTCATGTTTTCAGGATTTCCTTAGTATTGAGCAGGTGATATAATTAGTCTCAATACATCAAGACTTACCACAGGTATTCATTCTGTGGGGTCTTCTCAACTCAAGACCAGCAGATGGGTCCTGAGAACTGGAGTTGAGGAACTCTGCTTTAGGGAAGCATAAATGCCATGTTTTCTCCACAGGGTAATTGCATGCTGACAATCTGCAGTGCAGACAGTAGCAGGAAAGTGGATACTCAACCAACTATCTGCAGTGAAATCCGAACATAACTTGACATGCGTTGAGGATTTAGCATGTCAATTTATATTGAGGATATCTGCCCTGGATTTCAACTTTTGCAATGCACAGGGTAAAATTTGCAGGAAATCCAAAGTCTTTCAAAGTCCAGTTTGACACTGTGTTTTGCTGACAGATCTGCAGCTTGTGGTCCTACCCTAAGTGATGTTTTGGTCAGCCCCCCATGTTGCATAATAAATTATGAACCTAAAAAAGATTCCAGTTGTTTTTGCATGCAACTGTCAACAGCAGAACTTCTAATAAAAGTTGTATTTTCCAAAAACATTTCTTTTACTTTTTTAGAGCAAAATCATTGACAGAAAGAAAAGTTAGAACATATTAGGTAAGCTTAATTCACCTCACTGGGTGACCTCCTCCATGGTGTCTTCTGTGCGCTGCTCCAGTAATACGATTAGACTTGTCTGGACTAAACCAAACTGTTTACACTTCTTCAGCAGGTTGATGAGTGATTAGAAGCTCATTCAGTTATATTATTCTAAAGCTATAAACTCATAAAGCTGATGAAGCCATTTAAGCCCAAAGTATATTTACATGTAATGTTTTACTTCCTCTTGGATTGAAGTTGCCAAACAGACGTTAGCTGAGACACATGGCGTCCAACCACAATGGTTTCATAGAACCAAGAAGAATTACCGTAATTGTATAACCTACTGTAATTCAGTGAAATGTAATCGGATCTCTGATAATATGATCAGGTGTTTGCTCAACTAATCCCCATCCAAGAATAGAATAAGGGTTATGTTGTGCCAGATAGGAGCCTTACTAAAACTAAGGATGGTATCACACTGCCCGATCTTTGGCCGCCAGATGCCGCCAGTCACCCAATGAACAAGCAAACTCTCATTTATTGGCATCAAAAATCATTCGATTCTGGGCAGCAGATCGTCCCATGTGAACAGGGATCTACTACCAAGAATAACTGAATCAGTATGAGGATGAGCAGTAGCAATAACTCGACCCCGTACAGAGGAGATGTCATCTCAACTGACAAGCAGGCAAATATTGGGAACTAATGGTTCTCAAAAATTGCCTGTGCAAGTGTGTGTGGAAAGTGGCCTTGAAACTGGCTATACAAAATTAAACAGCTGACCACTATTTCAACCCCAACCCGCCCCCATCCCTCCCGCCTCTACACATGCACACTAGATTTGGAGCAGGCAGGAGGCCGCAGAACGGGAATGGTAGTAGAGGCCTGATGGTGGTAGCAGAACTCACGGTAGCTATGGTCCTCCGTGGTGCTCCCTGGGCCAGTGCTCAGTGAAGGGAGGGGCGTATACTTTTATTGCCCTCGGGGCAAACCCTGGCTGGTTGTCCCCTGCATGTTGGCGGATGGGGTGCCCTTGGTGGTGGTGAGATGTGGGTTGCACAGCAGGTGGGAAAGTTAACGTTGATGCTGCTGATGAGGCCAGCTTTGTGTAACAAAGAACAGTTCCTTACTGAAAATAATGGTGGCAAAGTGCAAATACATATACTCACAGAAGTAGGTACAATACTTAAAGGTGTTGTCCCACAAATAATATTCTACAATTTTCAAACCAGCCCCTTCTTGACCCCCTGAAGAAGCTTGATGCGAAACGCGCGTCGGGGCGTGGGACTTGGTGGTCGGTAACATGAATTTACAATATTTGATACTGTGTGATTTTGCATGTTTCGGTTTGTGTGGCATATGGCACTAGCACTTTATTGGTATATATTTACTGCCATATTTACCGTTTTTGCGATTACCTGTTTAAGGTCTATAATACATGCTTACATGTGAATATATATTCCCAATCACTCGGATGAGACGACTTATGGTTATTATATCTTGTTTGTACGTGGGTACTACTAACTCTGTGGAACTTTTTATTAGATTTTGCATGTAATACTATTTATCATGTTGGCCTCTCCCTGTCCTTTTATAATCATGTACCTATGATTGTCCTCCATCATTAATTTTAATATATGTGTTATTTATTGCGATGTGAATAAAGAATTATTGAGTCTAATATTCTCCCAGTTTTTGATTTTGGGTCTATATATTAATTGTGGGTCAGTGGGAGTTATTGTATATGTATACGGACCCGTTATATTTATATGTTGGTGAATACTTTTTAAATTAAATTTTATTTATGAATTAAAATTTTAATCACTGAAATTTATCTGTATAACGCCACTTGCTATTTGCTCTTTTTTTCTAATTCTTATGTCCTGCTCACTGAGATGAAAGCACATGCTCAGTTCCATCCTTCAACTGACACCTAAGATGCCAAATTGAAATACATCTAGCAGAATAATTGGACAAATGAATGGCGAGATCTCTGAATCCATGTGAGGTACAGGGCTGGTTCTAGCTTTGTTAGAGAGTGTCATGTACTATGATATAAGGTTTTTATTTTTTACATTTATCATGGGATAACCCCTTTAAATGTCTTGCAGTTGCTCACAGTTCCTGAGGCTGCATTCTCTCTAGACTTTATTTCCATGCACTTTCCCTTGTAATGGTTGACATATGTCCAGTATAGGAGATAACCATCAGATCGGTGGGGATCCTACTGGTGAGACACCCTCTGATTTCGTAACTCCTGCTGCTCCCCTGAAATGACCAAACCGTCCGGTCGCTCATGTGTTTGGCCACTCCATTAATTTCTATGGAAGTTTCATAAATAGCCGAATACCCCTTTAAGTTTACCCAGTCTGTCTTTTCTGTCTGTGTTCTTATCAAGTTCCCAGCCTGCCTGCCTTGTGTGCACTTCACCACCATCCCACCCTCAAGTCTTTCCTGTGTCTAGGTTAACTGAGAGCTGCCGGGATCTCTAAAGCCAACAAGTGCAGGCACTTGTTTTCTATATCCAGAGCTCCAAGTGCCTGCACCGGAGTCCCTGACCCCAGTGGGTTAGCTGCCGACTACACTGGGACTATCTCAGGAGTTAGCGGTCTGGTTACTAAGCTGTGGCAAAATCTAGATCCCTATAAGGTGGTTAAAGGGTAAAAACTGGGGAAGCACCAGAAAATGCCCTTAGGGTTTGCGCTACGCCAAACTGGTTTGTTGGCACAGTGGGCTCACACTAGCTAATCTGCAAGTCTTCACATGTTTGGTTCCATAAAGGATGGTCTCACGTGCTGTTTTCATGCCATCTTTTGGTGTAGTTGTAAGTCTTTGAATGCACATAAAGCAAGGAGTAGATAGTAAAAATAAATTTTTTATATCCACTTTTTGTTTTAGCTTCTAAAACTGCTTCAAAATAGCATGCGTGACACCATGTGCTGCACTTGTTCTAGAGATAATAGGGGGCAATTTATCACTTCTTGCATTATGGCTTTGCAAATTTTAGGACTCACTTGTGCACAGATTTTTGCAACATTTTACAAACTCACTCTGGAAGGAGGTGGCGTAAAAAACTGGAGTAGCATTTCTAGATAAAGGTGTAAGGTTTAAAGATATGCCAAATTTAACAAACTGAAGCAAAATTGACTACAAATATTACCACTGTAAATCCCCTTCCTTGTTCTTCTAATATAAGGTCAGAAATTCCTTACATAGATGTGGAGTAAAATGATCAAATTATGGCTGCCTTCAGTTGCCACTAGGGGGAGCTCACTGCATACTGTTTTATTATTAAGTTCTATAATATTCTATTATAAAGTCACATTCTGTGAGTGTGAGGAGTAGGTCAGGGGAACACAAATGACACAGACAAAGTGAGGCCCTGACACTCCTTCCAAACCACTGTCCCTGCCTTTTGGGGAAACCTGGCTCCTTAACAGGGCGGCCCCAACCGAAGACTGCAATTACACTGAAGAAAGTGGAACACGAGACAAACAACAAAAAACAAAACACAAGCAGGAACAACCCTAAACAGGTCAGGAACTGAAGGGGTAAAAGGTAAAGGAACCAAGCAAGGAATAAACAGAGGATAACACAAAAGGTAGGTAACAGTAACAGAAACCAGGGAAAAAGGTACAGAGTCACTGGAATACCGGATAAACACAGCGTAGCTAGCCTAGGCACAAGGCTCTATAGCAGGCACAGATAAATGGCGAGTGAGAAACTAAATAGTGGCTAGAGTCCCAGCCCCAAGGCGTGATAGGAGCAGGGATCCCAGCCACACCCTGAATGGACCAAAATTACTGGCAGGGACGCCTGCCAGTAAAACTAGCAAAACTAGCCAAACCTTTAACCCTTAAGGAACCTAAGTGTTACAAGAGGATTTGCTGGCTTGCACTCGGGATGAGCGCCACATAGCGTCAGGACACGGGAACGCCCGCACCCGCCCAACATCCGCTGGAGGGCCACAGCGCCCCCGAATCCTGACAGTGAGCTCCTATAATCTTTTTTGGTACTGTAGTCCACCCATTCCAGTTATTACTTTAGTTGCCCTCCTCTGAACCCTCTCCAACTCTTCTATGTCTGCCTTGTTCACAGGAGCCCAGAACTGTACACAGTACTCCATGTGTGGTCTGACTAGTGATTTGTAAAGTGGCAGGACTATATTCTCATCACGGGCATCTATGCCTCTTTTGGTGCAACCCATTATCTTATTGGCCTTGGCAGCAGCTGTCTGGCACTAGTTTCTACAGCTTAGTTTGCTGTTCACTAAAATTCCTAGGTCCTTTTCCATGTCAGAGTTACCCAATGTTTTACCATTCAGTATTGGTGACTTGCATTATTCCTTCCCATATGAATAACCTTACATTTGTCAGTGTTAAACCTCATCTGCCACTTCTCTTCCCAAGCCTCCAGTCTATCCAGATCCATCCATAGCAGTATACTGACCTCTTCTGTGTTAATTACTTTGCACAGTTTAGTGTCATCTGCAAAAATTGATATTTTACTGTGCAAGCCTTCTACAAGATCATTAATAAATATATTGAAGAGAACAGGGCCCAGTACTGACCCCTGTGGTACCCCACTAGTGACAGTCACCCAATCTGAGTATATGCTGTTAATAACCACCCTCTGTTTTCTATCACTGAGCCAGTTACTTACCCACATACACACATTTTCTCCCAGGCCAAGCATTCTCATTTTATATACTAACCTTTTATGTGGTACCATGTCAAATGCTTTGGAGAAGTCCAGATATACCACATCCATTGATTCGCCGTGGTCCAGTCTAGAACTTACCTCCTCATAGAAACTGATTAAATTGGTTTGACATGACCGATCCCTCATGAAGCCATGCTGATATTGAGTTATTTGCTTATTTTCATTGAGGTACTCCAAGATAGCATCTCTTAGAAAACCCTCAAACAGTTTACCCACGACAGATGTTAAACTTACCGGCCTATAGTTTCCAGGCTCTGTTTTTGGACCCTTTTTGAATATTGGCACCACATTTGCTATGTGCCAATCCTATGGAACACTCCCTGTCAGTATAGAGTCCCTAGTTTGGCTGTTTTTATTTGTCTTTTACATATTCTATTTTTTTTCCTTATAGTTTTTCAATGCTTCCTCGCTCCCCTCCTGTTTTAGTGATTTAAATGCTTTCGGTTTGTCATTTATTGCTTTCTTTACAGTTCTAATTATCCACATTGGTTTTTTCTTGTTCCTTAACCTTTTATTCCCATAAGGTATGTACCTCTCACAATAAGATATTAGGATGCTTTTGAAAATATCCCATTTTGTGGCTGTATTTTTATTTTTGAGGACTTTGTCCCAGGTTAGTTAGGCCTATGGCCTCTCTTAGTTGGCTAAATTTTGCTTTTTTGAAGTTTGGTATTTTTGTTCCTCCCTGAAGAAATGCTCTTTTGAATGACAATTGGAAGGTTATTATTTTATGGTCACTATTGATTATTGATTACTTTAATTATCTCAGTATTGACATCTGCAGTTCAGCAGTGGTACTGCCGAATGACTGACTGATCAATTAATTGGGTTCCCATGTTTGACTCTGTTGGGGTTAAGGGACTCTTCACAGTCAAATCATGGACATTTAGGATCAAGGGACCTAAACTGAAGGTGAATTAAATAAATTTCCTCCTTACGGCCAGTACTCTTTCGCAATTAAAAAAAAAGAAATTTTGATTATCTACATTTCCCTGCAGGATTCAGGGACATGCACTGGATGTGGTTTATCTCATCTGTCTGGTTGACCCTGAAGTCCTAATTAGTACCCGGAGAAGACAATCAAAAAGCGTTATTAAACAAGACCTCTAACCTAAAGTCTCTCTGCACTTGGCAGGATATCATCATTTTTGTTTACCAGACAAGATGTAATCTACTTATAAATGTACAAATCTGATTTGTATTTATAAATTGTATTTATTGTGGTTCTGCGTTTATGAATAGCATGTCAAAGCATCTACTCAGCTGCCAAACCGCCATGCAGCCTGAGCAGTAGGATCAAGTGGACCCAAAATGACAAGCAAACACAACGGATGATGTTGTTCCATCCAAGACTTTTTCAACTGTAATTAATATGCTGACTGCAGGTAACCACAGGCATGCTTGTTGGATGTATTGGCCTACAGTGACCATATGATTTTATGCACTGATAGATGCACTGATATGATTAGAGGGGTTGGCCACCTTGGATAAGCTATTTCCATATTGTCCCACTTGGAAAGAGTATAACTATAATATTACCCTTTACAGGAGTATAACGTCTATACTACTGCTCCCTTTGAATAATAATCTAAATATCATAATACTTCCTCCAATAAACAACTATATATAACTACTATAATTCATTTCAGTATATTCAAGAAAATAACCAGTTACATAATGCATCCTGTGGACAAGAATAAAAAACTGCTACAAGTGTACAATTATACTGCTCCTTATGTACAAGAATATAACTACTATAATACTGCTTCGTATTTGCAAGTATATAACGACTATAATGCTGCTCTTATGTACCAAACTATAAATACTATACTACTACTCCTTATGCACAGTACAAGAATATAACTACTATAATACTGCCTCCTATGTATAAGAATATAACTACTATAATACTTCTCCTATGTACAAGAATATAACTACTATAATACTGCCTACTATGGACAAGAATATAACTACTATAATACTGCTCCTATGTACAAGAATATAACTACTATAATACTGCTCCTATGTACAAGAATATAACTACTATAATACTGCCTCCTATGTACAAGAATATAACTACTATAATACTTCTCCTATGTACAAGACTATAACTACTATAATACTGCTCCTATGTACAAGAATATAACTACTATAATACTGCTCCTATGTACAAGAATATAACTACTATAATACTGCTCCTATGTACAAGAATATAACTACTATAATGATCTTTTTATTTAAAGGGAACCTGTCATCTCAAAAACACCCCCTGAACTAGAGTAAGTGTTGTATAGTGTAAGTGATGCTGAATCCGAATATGTAAGTTTTATCTTCATACTCACTTCCATTCCGACGCTGTGCTCCCACAAACCAGCAGTAAAATGCATTGACAGGACTCTTCTTTGAGTCCTCTCCATTATGTGAATGAGCACTGGAGTCCAGTGAATGCATTTTACTGTAGGTTTGTGGGAGCACAGCGTCAGAATGGAAGGGAGTATGAAGATAAAACTTACATATTCGGATTCAGCATCACTTACACTGTACACCGCTTACTCTAGTTCAGGGGGTGTTTCGGAGATGACAGGTTCCCTTTAAAATCAAGCAACAAAATATTACAATATTTACAATAAAGTCATAGAAAATAAATAATATAAAGTTACATCATTATTACATTTTGATAATGAACAATCCAAACATGATGCAAATGCGGACACAGGGATGTTTCTCCACTACACATTATTGCGGTTATTTTTCCTCATCTTCTATCTTTTTTTTTTTTTTTTACTACTATAATGATCTTTTTATTTAAAAACTTTCAACACAATTTTACAGCATATTTACAATAAAGTCATAAAAAAATGAAGAATATGAAGTTTCATCCCTTTATAACATAACAAAAATTATAGAAGACTAGACAGGTGTATATTCCTCCAGTACACATTTTTCAGATTATTTTTTAGATCTTTCTTGTATATGATCTTAAGACTTTCTATGATGTTACAATTGACGGTATAACAGGTGATGTTCTCCTTATTAATGACCAGGCAGCATCGGGCACACCACAGATGGTAGATGGTCACCACCTCATTCAGGTCACTTAGTCTTTTTAGATTTTCTTCTCCTTCCAATGCTGTGACCTGTAGCGCCCCATCTTTTGGTGGATACAGGGGGGTCAAGGTCATATTCCTGAGGGTCCTCATCAGGAAAGGTTGAAGGGACATGCTCCATTGGTGTCTCCTGATGCTCTTCTCCCAGTGGACTATAGCGCCCAGATGTTATCTCCAGTGGCGGTGGCTCAGATGACTTTTTTGTTGCAGTGATCTTCCTAGAAGGATCTGCAGCGGTGCTTTTCCTCTTAACCTCCTGGAAACCTTCAATATCCACACTGGTCCCTGCAACTGGATCAATTGGTTCTATGGAGGTACTGGGCAGGTTTTTAGGTGACTTACTAATAATAACTGGTGACCCACCCGGCACAGCATCTACAGGTGGCACAGTTGCCTCTTCAGTGGCTGGTGCTTGTTGTTCTCTAGCATCCATAGATGATATACTGGGCTTTGTATTTGCAGCTGGTACATGTCGTACAATGTCCATAAAAGAGACTTCAGACTCTGTGATTGGAGATACTTGTGTGATATTAACGACTGGTACAATAGGCTCAGCCATAACTGCTAGTACATGTAGTACAGCATCCATAGATGGTACAACAGGGTCTTCAGAAGGGTCACTGGGACTTTGATAAGCATCAGCAGTAGGCTGGACAGTTTCTGAGGCTGTATTCAAGCTTGAGGTAGTATCCTGCTGGTCTTCCTCCATGGCCCCAGTAAAGGCATCACTGTTCTTGTTGTGCTATGCGTGTGGGCACTCCCTGAAAGTATGGCCAGCTCCTAAGCACAAGTTACAGATAACCGGCCCCGTACAATCGTCCTTTACTTGACCGAACTGTCCACATAGTGAGCACTTCACACGGGAGCAATTGATGGCAAGATGGCAGCCACTACACCTTTGACATCTGCGGGGCTGCCCTGCATAATAGCATATCCCCCTCTCTGACCCCAGGTAGAAGGAATGCAGCAGATGTCTGGTCATCCCATTATCTTGCAATAATTGGATCTTCACCGTGTATCCTCCATTCCAGATGTCTTCCTCGTCATAAATCTTAGCTGGCTGACTCTGCACCACACACTGCCTGCTCAGCCAATGCATCAGATCCGCCAGAGCCACCACCTCAGACTGGAACAGGACAGTGACCGTCACTACCTGGGGCTTAGACAACTGAATCACATGCAGGTTCTCCCAGATCTCATGTCCTCTGGTGTCATTATAGATGTTCCAAAACAATTCCAGACTGCACTGCAACTTAAAACTAACATCAAAGTTCCTGCTGGAGGGGATATGGATGAGGGCAAACACCTCAGACGCCTCAAACCTCATGAACTCTTTAAGTAACACTTTACCCATATATAGTCTTGATGGGATGCCGTCCTCTGGCCCTGTATAGCGGATTCTGACCACATTCCTCCTCTGCGGTGGGGGATTAGCTGACTCTGCAACGCTGGAGAACAGTCTCCTGTACTGAGGTCTATCAGGTGGAGGATCAGTCCTGGATCTTCCTTCAGGTGCAGGCTTCCTAACAGCTGATTGTGCTGTAGATCCACCTGTGTGTGCTTGTGACGGCTTTGAACCCTGTACACTGTGTGCTGCAGTCTGTATATCTGGTACAGATTGTTGGGCATTGTTCACACTGCTAACAGATGCATTCTCTTGGATAGCAGGAACACCTGCATTCCTTTCTCCAGCATCAGGCTCCAAATCTGCTGCAGTTAACCCCTTACTGCTCAACACATAATTATCTACAGTATTACCAGCAGTTTCAGTCTCTTCACCACCATATCTTACAGGCTTTCCCTGCTGCACAATATCATATCATACACTGTACTGTAATTAATGTCCTTTTTCCCAATGATCTTTTTCACAGTCTGGGCTCTGGTCTCACTCTTTTTATCCTGCACCCATGTTTTTACTTTGGGCACAGTGTTTATATCACCATCCACACTCTCCTTCATTATAGCCAGCTCAAGTGTATAGTCATCCAGCTTCTCACACTTCATCAGCTTGACCTTAGGATCAGTCTCAACTTTAATTTCATCTCTCAGTTTACATATTTTCATTTCTAGCATAAAGATGTTTTTCCTTTTCAAATTACCTTTCTGTCTGATAACATGACAAGGTTCAGAGGACTCACCAGCCACCATCTCCAGCTTCTCTTCTCCACCAGCTCCATGCTACAGGCCACACTCCAAGCCTTGGCCTGTCCCAGGATCATCAGCCCAGTTCCCCTCCCCTCCACCTGGGTCAGAAGCCATGCCCCCTCCCTACAGGGAGCTCAGCAGCACACGTCTATCCTCTCCTATGGACAAGAATAGAACTACTATAATACTGCATCCTATGTACAACAATATAACTACTATAATACTGCCCTCTATGTACAAGAAGATAACTACTATAATACTGCTCCTATGTAAAAGAACATAGCTACTATAATACTGCCTCCTATGTACAAGAATATAACTACTATAATACTGCCTCCTATGTACAAGAATATAACTAATCTAATACTGCTCCTACGTATAAGAATATAAGTGCTATGATACTGCCTCCTATGTACAAGAATAGAACTACTATAATACTGCTTCTATGTACAATAATATAAGAACTTTAATACTGCCTCCTATGTACAAGAATATAACTACTATAATACTGCTCCTACGTACAAGAATATAAGTACTATAATACTGCTTCCATGTACAAGAATAGAATTACTATAATACTTCCCCAATGTACAAGAATATAACTACTATAATACTGCTCTTACGTACAAGAAAATAAGTACTATAATACTGCCTCCTATGTACAAGAATAGAACTACTATAATACTGCTTCCATGTACAAGAATATAACTACTATATTACTGTATCCTATGTACAAGAATATAATTACTATAATACTGCTCCTATGTACAAGAATATAACTACTATAATACTGCCTCCTATGTACAAGAATATAACTACTATAAAACTGCTCCTATGTACAAGAATATAACTACTATAATACTGCCTCCTATGTACAAGGATATAACTACTATAATACTGCTTCTATGTACAAGAATATAAGAACTATAATACTGCCTCCTATGTACAAGAATATAACTACTATAATACTGCTCCTACGTACAAGAATATAAGTACTATAATACTGCCTCCTATGTACAAGAATAGAATTACTATAATACTTCCCCAATGTACAAGAATATAACTACTATAATACTGCTCTTACGTACAAGAAAATAAGTACTATAATACTGCCTCCTATGTACAAGAATAGAACTACTATAATACTGCTTCTATGTACAAGAATATAACTACTATATTACTGTCTCCTATGTACAAGAATATAACTACTATAAAACTGCTCCTATGTACAAGAATCTAACTACTATAATACTGCTTCTATGTACAAGAATATAACTACTATAATACTCTCTCATATGTACAAGAATATAACTACTATAATACTGCCTCCTATGTACAAGAATATAACTAGTATAATACTGCTTCTATGTACAAGACTATAATACTCTCTCATATGTACAAGAATATAACTATATCCTGTATAAGAATATAACTACTATAATACTGCTCCTATGTACAAGAATATAACTACTATAATACTGCTCCTATGTACAAGAATATAACTACTATAATACTACCTCTTATATACAATAATATAACTACTATAATACTGCTCCTATGTACAAGAATATAACTACTATAATAATGCTCCTATGTACAAGACTGTAACTACTATAATACTGCCTCCTATATGCAAGAATATAACTACTATAATAATCTCTCATATGTACAGGAATATAACTACTATAATACTGCCTCCTATGTACAAGAATATAACTACTGCTCCTATGTACAAGAATATAACTACTCTAATACTGCTCCTATGTACAAGACTGTAACTACTATAATACTGCCCCCTATATGCAAGAATATAACTACTATAATACTCTCTCATATGTACAAGAATATAACTACTATAATACTGCCTCCTATGTACAAGAATTTAACTAATCTAATACTGTACTGCTCTATGTAGACAAATACAATGAATCTAATACTGCTTCTATGTACAAGAATATATTGATTATTGTGGGATGACTTGTAAATTGTGGGGTACATAACACTTTTTGATTGCCTTGTATTTTTTTTTGTGGCGAATAAGCAAAAGACAGTAATTCTGGCTTTTTTTTTAAAGGTTCACAGTACAGGATAAATTGTGCAGCATGAGTCGTTACAGACGCAGTGCTACCAAATATTTGGAGGGATTTTATTTTTGAAAACGTTTTCATTAAAAAGCTATATTAAGCTTTTTTTTTCACCATTTACTAGTCTCACAGGGGGAGATGTAACAGGTGATCTTTTGATCTCTCTTATAATGCATTGTACAGCTTATGCAGTACAATATATTATACTGTGCTATACTGACAGTCACCATCAGGGTTCGCCAAAGAGGTGCTGCCTGATGGGAAATACTGCAGGCAGACCTTGAACCTTCATTAGGTCCCAGGCTGCTGTGGGTTGCCGATGGGAAACAGAGGGGGTCCACTTGGATGCTGCTGTCAGTAGCAACCACAGCATCTAAGAGGCTAAACCGCTCAGATCGGCGCTTATGACAATTAGTCCTGTTAAAGCAGGAGCCCGGCCCTCCGCTTTACATTGGGCTGCCATAGAAAGGCGGCGACACAGCCTAAAGCCCCTCAGTGACCGCCCTAAAAAAGCGTATTTTGGCCATTAAGGGGTTAAGTATAAAATGTACTAAAACTACTAAAATAATCTGTGTTCATGAAGTAAACAAGGATCAGTAATAGCATGCTTTGTGTTGTGGCCTGTTATATGGAATTCCCCTGTGTAATTCCCCATAGAGTCCGCAAGTGAATGATGGGTGATTATAATGGATCTTTTCCATCCTTTACATATATTACAATTTACTTTCTTCTACTATGTTTGGCCTGGATCTCTCCAGGCTCTACATGTCCTGGCAGACATCAAAAGCAGTTAAACTAACCGATATATTTGGCCTCTAGCAAACATGGAAGGCTTCTGTAAACATGGAGGCAGTGCACCTTTCTAATAAAAGATGTTACATTCCCGGTCCTATTACAGGCCTTGGAAAGTACCTGTCAAAGACACTAAGAAGAATTATCTCACAGGAACCTTCTGTCATCTGTCTCCAGGTGTGCACCTCCAATGAGGCCAGGTGAGGCAATCGCCTCAGGCAGCACCAGGTAGGGGCAAGAGTGGGGCAGCAGAAGTGCCATGGGCTGAGGGGAAGGGGTTAGGTTAAGAAATTGGCATCAGGGAGGGAGGGGTGCTGTTTCAGTTTTTGCCTCAGGCAGCAGAAAGGCTAGGTGCACCTTCAGATGTGCTCTGGAGGCTGAGATTTACATACGTAGAATGGACGGTAACTTAAGATGGTCATGCACATCTATACAATATTTCAGTTGGCAGTTCTCCTGTCTCCCTGCTATTTTCCCAATACATATACATTTTGGCTGAGCATGTGTCTTCAATGGGGAGAGAGGAGAGAGCCACTGCCTACTATATGCGGGGGTCGGTTGTGGTAATGTATAATATGGCCTCTGACCTCTACTGTATATGCAGCAGTAGGTTGTTGGAATGTATTATATGGCTTCCAGCTTCTATTGTATGTGTGGTTGTAATAATGTATAATATGGCCTCCGGCCTCTATCGTGTGTAGTGGGGTTGTTTAGGTTAGAGATGAACTACAACAAGAAATTCGATTTGTTGCAAATTAATTTGTCACGAGTTGAGATAAATCAGGTATACCCAGGCCACTCTGCCTAATTATATTCATCCAACTTGGTGGCCCAATCTCAGTGTGAAGGCTTTCAATTCAAACTTCAGGGAGAATGAAGGAGGAGTATATCGCTGTGTGCATTACGTTCCAGTGCACCCACATTCATAGTTAATCTGTTTTGTAGGTACTGTACTGTCAGTATTACAGGTGTAATTTAGCACCGTCTACATCAATGTGCAATGCACCAAGATTCATAGCTAATCCCTTCTGTTAAACAAAAAGAAAAGCACACAGCACCCTTCAGTAAAGCCAAAAAATCTGCATGCCCCTGCAGAAGTTGTGTGGGGAGGGGTTGCCAGCAGCAGTGGCAATAAGGCGGCTGTGTTCACATCACTATTTATTTTTCCATTCTTCTGATCTGTCAGAAGAACAGAAAACAAAAAAATACAAAACCTGTATTTTGAGCATCCATAAAGCCTCTTACAGACGGTGATGGTGAGTATTTGATCAGTAATTGTAAGCCAAAACCAGGATTGGGTTCAAAACAGAGATAAAATGTAATAGAAATGTTTGAGTAACCACTGCAGAGAAAGCAGTGGATCTTGTGGATGCTGCAAAGTGGACTACAAATCCCATGAGCACTTGCTACTCCTTGCAGCCAATAGTAGAGGGACCGGGGGAAAGCTGAGCTGCTGTATTACCACTACAGCCAAGCCTGCATCCCAGAAGGATCTTGACCCTGACTCCACTGCCATCCAAGCTTCTGAATGCTGCAGACCCCAGCTGGTTCCCAGGCAGGACAATCAGAAGTGCACCATCATTAGCACACCAATATTTCCTGCAACCGGGCAACCAATGTTTGGATTGGGTTAATTGCTAGACAGTAGGGTATTAATCCTACGGCACAGCCCAGTTTGCTGCTGTGTTTCCAGTGTGAAAAAGGGAAAACTCAGCTTCTGCATTACCACTACAGCCAAGCCTGCATCTCAGGAGGATCTTGCCCTAACTCCACTGTCATCCAAGCTTCCGAATACTGCAGCCCCCAGCTGCTTCCGGGCCAGGGCAAATGTAAGTGCACAAACATTAGCATGCCAACTTTTTCTGCAACCAGGCCCAGATTACACTAATTGCTAGACAGTAGGGTATAGTAAGCTGAGTACTAGCATTAGATAGCTGGAAAGTGCATACTGTCTTTGTCTTCCAAAAGGAGAGTGTGTGTGATCACCTTCACTGCTTACTTTTACAGATAGCCCCCCCTTCCTTACCAGGGGTTTTCCTTAGACATAATTGCAATCTGTGCTTTGTTCCTTTTATTGCATCTTCATGTTCTTCACCATTGTTCACCTTTTCCCAAATAAATCTGTTGATAAGTTAACTCCTTCTTGGGGTGAGTGTGTACTGAGCTGGGCAGGGGTTTCCCCAAGTCAGCTCCTGGCAGAAGAGGAAGACCCTACTGTCCTATAGAGCTCCAAGCAAGATTTGGGTGGAGGCACTGTGTCATAGTGAGGTGAGAACCACCATACACCCTGCCTACCGTGGCCGCCCATAGGGGAGTTGTATGTGTTTTGGATTCACTCCTGCTTTAGGCTTACAAATACTGATTAAATACAGATGCAAAATACTGATCATGAGAAAGAGACCTTACGCTCAATTTGCTGTTTTGGCCATTTTCGCCTGAAATCAGTTTTCTAAACAAGAAAAAAATCCCTGCATGCAGGACTTTAATGGGCGCTTTCAGACAGTCAGTCTCGCAGTCATTACGACATATATTGTCCTTGACCATAGTTACAATTCCATATGTCAGTTCTGGTGTGAACTCTTTCAGACATTGAGAGGCCCAAGGACTGGCCCACCTTCTGCTCAACGTACTTTTTTTAAAGTAATGTCTGCTTGTGGCAGATTAACTATGAACAGGATACATGCGGCAATTACACTCATCCTGCAGTGTCCCTGTTGTCTCCCTATGCTCTATCTACAGTCTCAAAAAACTCTCCTTATAGTCTCCCTGCACTGTCCCTGCACTCTCCCTATCCAATATTCTCTTTTAAACTGTTTTTAGCAACACTGTCCCTAGCACTTGTCACTTCTCTCCCTATGCTTAGCTCACAATGAAATGGTGGAGACCGCGCTGGACAAGATTTTTATAGGGCTGTAACATCACAGGGGATGACTATCTACGGATTGGCTATCTGCACGGCATTATGGGTGATCTCGCATTCCCGGGCTTCTTACTTTCACTTTGTAACACATGCAGCTGCCATTTTAGAAGAAAAACTATTCTTTTCCACAAAGTGCGAGGGAATTCGGATTCATGGCAAATTTTTCACTCAGGCAACCGGTTAATCAGTCTTCCTGAAAATTAAGTATTAGCAAATCAGTTTTAAAGTAATTGGTTTTGTTAAAAAATTCTCAAAAATTCTTCATGAAAACAAATCCAAAGATTTTTTGATTAGTCTTGGACGAATCACATAAAAATGGTGCCCAGCACCATTTTACTGTAAGAATTGCCAGGGATAAACCGTGTGGGAGGAAGAAGAAGGTTGATCATATAACACTGGGAGGAAATGGAGGGGAGGGCTTGCTCTGCCAGCGTCTGCCAAAAAACAATTTTAGAGTAAACAGAGGAACAAGCCATTATTCTAGTGTAACCGGGACTAGGGAAAGAAGAAAATGAAATAGTTCTGTGGGGTTTTTGGGAGTTTCATCAGGGAAACCGAGTGAGGGCTGAGGATGGAGAGGCTGGGCACATTGCTTAATACAGCTGCTGTAACAGCACCTCATTCTGCATTACAAAACCAACCATTTGCAAGAAAAAAAAAACTTTGTCAGAATTTTTATTAAATTAAGTTACTTCATAGGCTTATTGCCAGAATAACATTCTGCTGCAATCACACATTTCAGTGCATTATATCCGTGTTATTAACTGCATTGGATCATAGCAAAAGCATTTTACAGCAATAACGCCATTTTTATACCCCTACCTATTGCATTTTTCTATCAGTGTTAGAAAATTCGCAAGAAAGTTGCAAACTCACTCCAGTCCAAGGATGGAGTGGGAAAACTAGAGTAGTATTTGTAGACAGAAGTGTTCACATTAAAGATACATCAGATTAAGATTAAAGGGGGATGAGATAACTTCATATAAATATATTAATACATAAATGAATTATAGAAAAAACCTATGTAATAGGTCTGTCTTTCAGACCTCATCGAGAATAAAAGTTACAGTTAAAGGAAGTGCGATTTCATCACTAAGCTCGAAAATATGATTTTAATATCCAAGCCATAAAGTTGTGAAACGTCTACCCCGGGCCAGCTTTAGGGGTATTAAGCCTGTGCAGTCACAAAGCTCATTACCTGTCACTACTGAAGGGGACACCCCCTGGCTCGATGGTTTGAGCAACCACATATTGCACCCCCAGTCCAACATTTTGTGGCCCAACCCAGTGGAAAGACAACTGCTCAGTATGAAAATACACTCCAAACAATCTAAGGCAAGCTGTGTATGCAAGCTGAAAGTGTGGATGAGATTAAGAACGTGTTAGACTTCTTCCACGTAAAACTCAATATCCAGGGCTGTTGGAATTATTAATGTAGAGTTTTGATTCAACATTCTTTCTGATTGCCATGGGGGTCAAGTTGGATTAAATCCATTGTATCCATTGCATGTCTAACAGGGTTTATGGCATTTAAAGGTGTGTTTTGACTTCCTCTGGATCAACTGGGGTTTGTATAAAGCGATCAATCTTGATGGATTTAGGCTTTTTTTCAACTCACTTAGGCCCCATTCACACGACCGTATTATTGCGGGTCGGCATTATTGCACCGCTCGGAACACACGCTGGGCGGCCCCATTCAAAATGCCTACACTTGTCCGTGCATGCGGATAAGTATAGGACATGCTTCATATTTTTCAGCGGAGCTAGCTCCGTGCGGCGGCTCCCCGCTCCCATGGAGGTGAATGGGGCCGCATCTATTCCGCAATATTGCGGAATAGATATTGCCCCATTCATACGGTTGTGTGAATGGGGCCTTAGGTTGCTACAACACGATCAGGTTTCTTGATGGACTGTTGACAACCAAAACCAGGAATGAATTCAGAAGGAGAACAAAGAGTAAATTCAAAAGTGAGGTTGTATCTGTCCTGTATACTCTTCTCTCCTTTTATGAACCACTTCTGATTTTGATTTTCAAAACTCCATCAGGAAACCTGACCGTGTGGTCATACCCTAACTATGTAACTACGCAAAAAATATTTTTGAAGAATGTGAAAAACCCAAGATATATGAAATGACATCCATGTACTCTTCATACAGATGTTGTCCTGGATGCAGTCTACTTTTCGACATCCCTACTGAAACCTAGGACGTTTTACAGAAATTGTGGCCCACATAATGCCATGCAGTCCTTACATGACACAAGAATTCAGTTCCTGAATGCTAACACAGACATCGCTAAATAAGACGGAGTATTTTTAGTTTGCTCCTGTCCATTGGAGCACCCGAGGAAATGGGGCCATGGATAACTGCCTAGTTTGCTACTCTGTATAACAGAACCTGACTGAAAGACAATGTCACTGCCTCTCCATAGCCAGCTGTGTACAGTGTTCCTCACTTGAGACCACCATTCAACACCACACATTTGCCAAATGCGAACCACTGAGCAAAGAACTACGGTATCTGCTGGAATCAAGAACCTGGGTTCAACTTATTATTGCGCAATATTACAAAGTAATTACGCTTATGCTGTTAATATTTTCTCCAAAAACAAATCTCTTGAAACACTATAAATCCCAATGTTTACTGAGCCGATGAACTTCTTCCAGATGGATTAGGATGTTGATAAATTCCAATAATGTATTTATATTGGTTAACAAAAGAGACATAAACCGTCAGAAACCTTTGATTTACTAGAGTTCTTCGGGAGCTCACTAATGGCTCACATCTGCAGGATTCCTGGGATGATAATGTTAGATGGACAACTTCCAGCAAGATAAGCACAGCAGGAGATATAACTGCGACCACAGGATGTGTCTGTTATATTTGAAAGGGTTCTCCGGGAATGATTTAAAATGGCCGCAAGATACCTTGTCCTAGAATGTGAGCAGGACTGGTTGCCTCCACTTGCAGAGATATCTAGGAAGGTTAGGGTATGAGGTCTTACTACACATTACACTGCTGTACAATAGATGGTAATTATGTGACCCTTCCTCCGATATGCCATCATTAGACACACATAAGCTAAGTTTTAAAAAACTTATTCGCCGAACTTCGTCAAGAAATTTGATTAGTTCCGAATTAATTTGTCACAAATTGCTATAAATCTGGTATACCCAGGTGCCTCTGCCTAATCATACTTATCCCACTTGGTGGCCCAATCTCAGTGTGAAGACTTGGAACTTAAACTGCAGGGAGATTGCAGGGCGAGTGTATTGTGCATTACGTTCTAGTGCACCCACATTCATAGTTAATCCATTCTGTAGGTACTATGCCGTCAGTATTACAGGCAGTTTTTTTATCGCTGTCTACCATCTCTATCATTACATTCATAGCTAGTCCCTTCTGTTAGCTGTCGAATTACTGTGTGTCAGTATTACAGGTCAATAAAAGCGCCAGGTCTAATTTATCGCCATTGACTTATCGCCAGTGCACCAAGATTTATAGCTAATCCCTTCTGTTAAACAAAATGAAAAGCACACAGCACCCTTCAGTAAAGCAAAACAAAAAACAAAAAAAAACCGTGCATGCTCCTTAGTGGAACAAAATAAAGAAATGGAGGGAGCGCCAATAAAGCAGTGGCGAAAATAAAATGCTTTTCTAATGCATGTTGTGGCAGTCCAAACACATGCTTTTTAATCCCTTCTCTTAGCTGTTGAATCACTGTGTGTCAGTATTACAGATCACTGTTAACGTCAGGCCTAACTTGTCACCGGGGACTTAACTGTGCAGTGCCCCAAGATTAAAGTAGTGGCAGCAGCAGTAGTGGCTTCATGACAGAGTGGGAAGGGAGCAGCAGTAGCAGTAGTGGCCCCATGACAGAGTAGGGATGGTGGTGGCAGCAGTAGCGGCAGTAGTAGCCCCATAACAGAGTAGGGAAGGTGGCAGTGACAGAAGTGGCCCCATGACAGAGTGGGGACGGTGGCAGTGACAGTAGTGGCCTCATGACAGAGTAAGGACGGTGGCAGCAGCAGTAGTGGCCCGATGACAGAGTGGGGATGGTGGCAGCAGTAGCAGTACTAGCCCAATGACAGAGTAGGGAAAGATGTATAGGAAAGGACCTGCTGATAACATCACCTCTGTGGATTGCATTAGCCCCCCTGCTGTGTATTATGGAAAAGTGGTGTGATCATAATGACATTATGCAGTCGGATTGAACTGACAACCAATGATAGAATAGCCACAATTATCTCCCACCAATCCTATAGGGCCAATGCATTGAAATGGCGGCTGAGGGAAATAAAAGGGCCGCTTCCCCTGTCATCGGCAGCTATTCTACGGGATTTCAGTCTAGGGTCTACGGTTACCACTGGTGGTCTTCAGACCTGCTCGTTTTCCCAACCTCGAGCATACGGGTTCGGGTGGAGAGTCCAAGTTGAGACAATCGGGTCACCTGGCCACATTCTTTGCTGTGCACAGCTGGCTCCCTAAGCCTGCCGCTACCTACTCTCGGTGGGTGCCTGTCCAAAGCAGGGTGCTACTGGCTGGGGTAGTTTGTCCTGGGTCCCCCGAAGTCACAGAGGTTTAATCCCTGGCGAGACAGCGCAAGGGTGAATCGCTGTCACATTTGCCACCCTGTGTCCTTGCTGGGGCTGTACTATATGCTGCTGACTGCAGGTTATCCAATAAAGTCTTACCGGAGCATTGCACCCTCACCCTGTGTTGTCCAGTCACTGTATGGCGGTGTTATCTAGTTACCAGAGGCGTACCGCCAATGGCGGCAGACCACGCCATGGCTATGGGGCCCGTGAGGTTGGGGGGCCTGGCAGGGCTGAATGGCCCCGCCCCCTCACTTCCTAGTCTTCGGTACCCCCACTTCTCCTATCTGTCTCCTCACCCCTGCAGTCCAGTGTAGGTCTCGTCTTCCCTGCAGTCCAGTGTATGTCTCCTGACCCCTGCAGTCAAGAGATAGGTCTCCTGCTTCTTCTTTAGGTCTCCTCACCCATGCAGTCCATGGTGCTGTGGGCTAAAGGAACGTCCTGACGTCATCCGCCCATGTGACCAGTGGGGGAGAAGCCAGAGACGTGTGTTCCTGTACGGAGAGGAGCTGGAGTTCGGTGAGGCCTAGCTGTGTGTGTCTGTCCCCCTGTGTGTGTTTGTCTGTCCCCCTGTGTGTGTGTCCTCTTGTGTGTCTGGCCCTGTGTGTTCTTGTCCCTGTGTGTGTCACCGTCACCATGCCCACAGTGTACCTATGTCTTGACGCAGCTGCTTCAGGACGTTGTGTGGGGGCAAGAAGACGGAAGAGGAGACAGCGCCGCCAGCATGGAGTCCTGTGGAAGTGGCACAGGGAGGCACACTAAGGATGCAGGTAACACTACCACATGATCTACGCTAGTGTTACCTGTGGTTTTACATAGCAATGCAGGTAACACTACCACATGATCTACACTAGTGTTGTCTGTGGTTTTACATAGGACTGCAGATAACACTACCACATGATCTACACTAGTGTTATCTGTGGTTTTACATAGGACTGCAGATAACACTACCACATTATCAGCACTAGTGTTATCTGTGGTTTTAAATAGGACTGCAGGTAACACTACTACATTATCAGCACTAGTGTTACTTGTGGTTTTAAATACTGTAGGACTGCAGGTATACACACATATACAACTGTCTGTTGTATATATGTGTATATATATATATATATATATATATATATTTATGTATACACACACGCATTTGTGTCTATGGTGGGACATTCTGTGTCTGTAGGAGGGTTGCTGCTAGAGCTATATATATATACACACAATATACAGTTACAATAATTGTACTTCATATTTGGGTGGGGGGCCCATTTCTGAGATTCACTATGGGGCCCCTCAATTTCTATGTACGCCCCTGCTAGTTACTGTATGGCAATGTTATCCAGTCACTGTAAGGTGGTGCTTTCCAGTCACTGTATGGTGGTCTTATCAAGTCACTGTATGGTGGTGTTATCGAGTCCCTGTATGGAGGTGTTATCCGGTTACTATATGGAAGTCTTATTCGGTCACTGTATGGATTGCCACAGGCTCCTCAAACAGCTGATTGCTGGGGTGCGGGGTTTCAGACCCCAACTTATCAGATATTGATTACCTAACCTGGGGATAGGTCATCAATGTGTCAGGTATGGTCATCGGAGAACATAAGTTCTATGTTTTGCTTGGTATTCTGAGTTTTTTGTGTGTTTCTGTTCAGTGCATGTTCACACTGTGGGTTGTTTTTGGAGCCAACGCCCAGCCTCATGTTTGGTTGTCTTCTCAGGGTTAATTCTCAGGTGCTGGGCTGAGTGACTGCTCTGAATCTGGTCCATTCAGAACCTGGGGGTGGGATATCTTCCTGCATATATACCTACCTTCCTCTTTGCCCCTTGCTGGTTTTTGAAGTCCCTTGCTTCCTACCTGGCTTGTCTTTTGTGCTCTGCTGGTTTGATTCTTGTTGTTCCTGACCCTTGGCGTGTTTTTGACTACTCTTTGGCTTGCTGATTTTGTTCCTGACGTTCTCTCCTGGTTTTGACGCGGCTTTCTGACTACCCATTTGGTGTTTTGTCTGTCTTGTCTGTTTTCCCTTCCCCTGCACGTACACTAGTGTATTCCGAGTCTTCGTGGTTGTCGCCCCACGGTTTAGCGTGGGTGGGGCAATAGGCAGGGACAGAGGTTTGGGGCTAGCTCAGGGCTCACGTTCCTCTGTTGTCTGTGTACCCCAACCCTGACAGAAAAACCAGCCTGAATATACCTGCCACCTGTATACGGCCAGCTACGTTTATTCCACCTATGGAGCAAATGTCAGTGGTGGTATCTCAGGTCCAGGCCTTGACCAATTTGATTCAGGATCTTGCTATACGCCTTCAGGTTCAGGAAAACATGCAGGCCTCGGCTCCTGTGTCTGCACCCCAGGTTCCCACACCTGCACCTGAACCTAAGGTCCCCCTTCCTGATTTTTTTTATGGTGACCGTAAGAAATTTTTTATGTTTCGGGAAGGATGTATTTTGTATTTTTCTTTACGACCTCGGTCGTTTGTAACTGAAGCGCAAAAGGTGGGTTTGGTTATGTCTCTCCTGCGTGGAGACCCCCAAACCTGGGCCTTTTCTTTACCCACTGCCTCTCCGTTGCGCTCATCCCTTGACGAGTTTTTTGTTGCGCTGGGTCAGATATATGATGAGCCCGATCGCCCAGCGTTAGCTGTATCCCAGTTATTGTCTCTACGTCAGGGTGGACAGATGGCAGAAGATTACTGTGCTCGTTTTAGACAATATGTGACCGACTCCGGGTGGAATGATAGGGCTTTGAAAGACCTTTTCATGACTGGACTGTCTGACCGTGTGAAGGATTTGTTGTTAGCCCATGCTGAATCTAAAACACTTGACGAAGCTATGACCCTGGCCGTCCGGGCAGATAGACGTCTAAGATCCAGGCGACCTCCTCAGGTGTCTCCTGCTCCTCAGCCGATCCTCAATCCGGTCTCCAGCCAATCCGGACCGGAACCGATGGAACTCGGCAGTATTACGCCTAAACAGAGAAGGGAACATCGTACGAGGAATCAGTTGTGCTTCTACTGCGGGAGTCCGGATCATCTGCTGAATTCTTGTCCGAAGAAAACCTCTGCAGGAAAACTTCCGCTCCTAGACAGTTATCGGGAGGACTGTCTAGGAGCTCAGGTACTCCCTAATGTTTCTAGAGTCTTTTTGCCCTGCACCGTCTCTTTCCAGTCAGCCTCACGTGTTGGACAGGCTTTCTTGGATTCTGGTTCAGCCGCCAACTTTATTGATTTTGAATTTGTTTCCCAAATTGTGCCTTCTTTGATTCCCTTGTCCCCTCCTATCCAGGTGTCTAGTGTCGATATGACCCCTCTGCATGCCGGTTTGGTCAAATTCCGTACTCCTGAGATAAGATTGGTGGTGGGTGCACTACATATTGAGTATTGTTCTTTCATTGTAATGAAAAATTTGTCTGTAAACATGATTCTGGGTCTTCCTTGGCTTCAGCTGCACAATCCGGTTATTGATTGGGTGAGTCAGGAATTAGTTCACTGGGGCCCGCAGTGTAAGGCCCATATGTCTCAAGTTTCCCTTTGTTCTACCAATGTATGTGATTCTGAGATCCCGGAGTTTATTTCAGATTTTGCAGACGTTTTTTCGAAACCTCTGTCTCAAGTCTTGCCTCCACACAGAGACTTTGATTGTAAGATTGATCTATTGCCTGATGCCAAGTTACCTAAGGGTCGGATTTACAATCTGTCTGTGCCAGAAAGAGAGTCTCTAAAACAATACATCGGTGAGAGTTTGGCTATAGGACATATTCGGCCTTCCGAATCTCCTACGGGGGCTGGTTTCTTTTTTGTTGAGAAAAAAGATGGGGGTTTGAGACCATGTATTGACTACCGTGAACTTAATAAAATCACTATTAAAAACTCTGGACCGCTTCCCCTCATCCCGGACCTCCTGAATCAGGTTCCGGGGGCCAACTGGTTCTCCAAATTAGATCTACGGGGAGCTTATAACCTGATTCGGATCCGGGAAGGGGATGAGTGGAAAACAGCTTTTAATACGCCTCTGGGACATTTTGAGTATCTGGTTATGCCTTTTGGTTTAAGCAATGCCCCAGCTGTTTTCCAAGGTTTTATGAATCATATCTTTCATGACTGTATTGGGGTTTTTATGGTGGTTTATCTGGATGATATCCTGATATTTTCTCCTGATCTTGATTCACACCGTAAACATCTTCGTCTGGTGTTATCCCGTCTGCGTAATCATTCTCTGTTTGCTAAACTAGAAAAATGCATTTTTTGTGTACAAAAAGTTTCATTCTTGGGTTATGTGGTCACTCCTTCCGAGGTTCAGATGGATCCGTGTAAGGTTCAGGCAATTGCGGATTGGGTTCGGCCCACGGATTTAAAATCCCTTCAACGTTTTCTTGGTTTCGCCAATTATTACAGGAATTTTATCAAGAACTTTTCCGTAATTGCCAAGCCGCTCACGGATCTTACCCGCAAGGGGGCTGATCCCAGTAACTGGTCTCCTGCTGCGTACTCTGCGTTTGAGGAACTCAAGAAAGCGTTCTCCTCTGCGCCTGTATTAATTCAACCTGATCTCTCTCAGCCATTCATTGTTGAGGTAGATGCTTCTGAGGTCGGTGTAGGGGCAGTTTTATCTCAAGGGTCAGCTGCTCTCACTAACCTCAGACCATGTGCATTCTTTTCCAGGAAATTCTCGTCTTGTGAAAAGAATTATGATATTGGGAATCGCGAGCTCCTTGCCATCAAATGGGCGTTCGAAGTGTGGCGCCATTTCCTGGAAGGAGCTCTTCACCCAGTGACAGTGATCACTGATCACAAAAATCTTGTGTACTTGGATAATGCAAAACGTCTCAATGCCCGTCAAGCTAGATGGGCGTTGTTTTTCTCTCGTTTTAATTTTGTGGTCACTTTCCGACCTGGTACCAAGAATGTCAGGGCTGACGCCTTGTCTCGGAGTTTTGGTATCCCTGAGGGTCCTGACTCGGAACCCGGTAACATCTTACCTGCTGGTATTGTTTTGGCAGCCATCTCCTCTCACCTCTCAGATCAAATTCGCTCCAAACAAAATTCTGCCCCAAGAGACCTTCCGGAAGGCAAAATGTTTGTTCCCTTGTCCCTTCGATTGAGAGTGTTAGAGGAGACACACTGTTCCGTACTAGCAGGTCATCCAGGTGTTCGGGGAACACTAGATCTATTGAAAAGAAACTACTGGTGGCCACATATGAATACTGACGTTCATGCATTTGTTCTAGCTTGTCAGGTCTGTGCGCGAGGAAAGGTCCCCAGGAGACGTCCTGAGGGACCTCTTCTCCCTCTCCCAGTGCCAGACAGGCCTTGGTCTAACGTATCTATGGATTTTGTTACCGATCTGCCACTCTCTCAAGGGTTCTCTGTTATATGGGTGGTGGTGGATCGTTTCTCTAAGATGGGCCATTTTGTTCCGCTAAAGAAGCTGCCTTCAGCAGAGGAATTGGCAGATCTATTTATTCAACATATTGTGCGTCTCCACGGTATTCCTGATGAGGTTGTGTCTGACAGGGGGGTACAATTTGTGGCGAAGTTTTGGCGAGCTTTCTGTTCTAAGCTTGAGGTAAAATTGTCCTTTTCCTCTGCCTTCCATCCCGAAACTAATGGGCAGACGGAGAGGATGAATCAAGAGCTCATACAGTACCTGCGTCTTTTTGTTTCTGACTGTCAACATCTGTGGGTCTCATATCTTCCGTTAGCAGAGTTTGCCATCAACAATCACACTAGTTCATCCACACTCACATCTCCGTTCTTCTGTAATTATGGATTCCATCCCAGGTTTTCCTTCTCGTCATCGTCAGTTTCGGATACCCCTCGTGCTGAGTCCATAACTAACCAACTGTGCACAGTGTGGTCGCAAGTTCAGCAGAACTTGAAAAGAGCACAAAGTTTAATGGTCCATTCATCCAGAAGTAGGCGTACTGTCTCAGAAACTTTTGTTGTGGGTGACAAGGTCCTATTGTCTACTAAGAACCTTAAGTTGAAAGTTCCGTCTCTGAAATTGGCTCCTAGGTTCATTGGTCCGTTTACCGTAACTCATGCTATTAATCCTGTGTCGTTCAAGGTGGCGTTGCCCTCTGACTGGCGGGTTCACAATACGTTTCACAAGAGTCTGTTGAAACGCTATGTGGATCCTGTGGTACCCCTCCCTGACCCTCCCTCGCCATCTGTGGTGGAGGGTGATCTCGAGTATGAGGTAGAGAGGATTGTCGATTCCAGACTGGTCAGGAACTCTCTTCAATACCTCATTCATTGGAAGGGTTTCGGTCCTGAGGATAGATCCTGGGTCCCTGCTAGGGATGTTCATGCTCCACGATTGGTTAAATCTTTTCATCGGGACTATCCGTCTAAACCATCCTTAGGGTCTATGGGTCCGGAGGCCCCTCGTGGAGGGGGGGGTACTGTCAGGTATGGTCATCGGAGAACATAAGTTCTATGTTTTGCTTGGTATTCTGAGTTTTTTGTGTGTTTCTGTTCAGTGCATGTTCACACTGTGGGTTGTTTTTGGAGCCAACGCCCAGCCTCATGTTTGGTTGTCTTCTCAGGGTTAATTCTCAGGTGCTGGGCTGAGTGACTGCTCTGAATCTGGTCCATTCAGAACCTGGGGGTGGGATATCTTCCTGCATATATACCTACCTTCCTCTTTGCCCCTTGCTGGTTTTTGAAGTTCCTTGCTTCCTACCTGGCTTGTCTTTTGTGCTCTGCTGTTTTGATTCTTGTTGTTCCTGACCCTTGGCGTGTTTTTGACTACTCTTTGGCTTGCTGATTTTGTTCCTGACGTTCTCTCCTGGTTTTGACGCGGCTTTCTGACTACCCATTTGGTGTTTTGTCTGTCTTGTCTGTTTTCCCTTCCCCTGCACGTACACTAGTGTATTCCGAGTCTTCGTGGTTGTCGCCCCACGGTTTAGCGTGGGTGGGGCAATAGGCAGGGACAGAGGTTTGGGGCTAGCTCAGGGCTCACGTTCCTCTGTTGTCTGTGTACCCCAACCCTGACACAATGTCAAAATCTCAGAACACCCCTTTAAGGCTCTACATACAATTCCTTGGTTTCTGATCCATCACTTTCTGGAGACTTCAAATGTATGAGATTTTTGAGACTCACATTTTTTAAGCTGTCATAAAGTGCACACACATTGCTGCAGTGACTTTACAGGTAATACAGAAAGGATGATTACCTGTAGATGATCAATTAAAGGTACAAAAAATGTTTTCAAAAAACTTTTGGTGATAATTTTGCGAGGGTCAAGTCTTTAAACATGGCAACTGCTAATGAGTGCAGTGGATGCCATAGCCACCAGGTTTCTGATTTTTCATACAGTAGACACTCAGGGCTAATACCTGCGATCAGCAGTAATGCCGATCACAGGTACTTAAAGGGATTCTGTCAGCAGCATTTCACCTATTGAGTTATTTATACCATCGGATTCGGCCAGTTATAAGCAGTTCTAAATTGTAATTGTTATAGGTCACAGAGGCAGTTTTTGTGTTAAAAAAACGATGTTTGGTAGCTGTCACTCAGGAGAGGCCAGTGCCCGCAGACTGCACGGGCGCAGGCCTCTTGATGTACTGAGCATGCGCGGGATTTCGTCCGCGTCGAAGCTTCACTGAGCGAGTCAGTGAAGTGAATATTAAGTAGGTGGGCGTGCCTGGGCTCCAAGGAATCGCCGAGCCCGGGCTCCTGCAACGGTTGGCAACTCCCCTTGGGCTCCTTATTAACAGTGAGTGACAGCTACTAAAAATCGTTTTTTTAACACAAAAACTGCCTCTGTGACCTATAACAATTACAATTTAGAACTGCTTATAACTGGCCGAATCCGATGGTATAAATAACTCAATAGGTGAAATGCTGCTGACAGAATCCCTTTAACCACGCCATGGTCAAATGTGACCACGGCATGAGAGAGCACAAAACCCAGAGGCACTGCACTTGTGGGCCTGGAATGGTTCCCCAAGTGGCAATCACTGATTGCCTGTGAAAGGCCGGGGCCTGCTGAAGCTCTCAAGCCTTTTACAGGTATATTCCAAGGTGGGTGTACAGATGGCAGTACTACATTGCAATATACTGAATCTTTTGTTTGTCAATGGATGAATTTATTATTTATTTTCCATTGATTATAAAGAAGTGGCAATGTAACTGTTGTATGATGTTAGGCCCTTAGAAGCCTAAAAGAAAGTAGAAAAAAAAGTAAGACAAAAAGTTTTAAAAAATATTTTTCAAAAAGTTTTAAAAAATTAAATTAATTTAATTTATTTCCTCAAAATAAAAATAAATAATAAAATAATAAACATCATAGGCAGTGATGAATGAAGTATTGAGTTAGCTGCTTTGCCGAATTTCACAAAAAAATTTGCTTAGTGAATAATTACTTAAGTAGTGGGTGCAATGACAGGGAGCGGTGATTGTGCATCTCCCCGTCATTGTACCTCTCAGATGCCGCGTTCATAGCTGATCAAGGCACCTGACAGAAACAATACAGTGTAAAATTTTTAAAAAGGAATGAAATCATACCCTCATCCATTTGATTGCGAAGATTGAAGATCTAGCACATCAAAATGGCCAATTTGCCGTTTTCTTCATCATTTTACCTCCCCAAAAAATTGAGTAAAAAATTACCAAAAAGTCACCCCCGCTTAAAAAAAATGGTAGAAATAAAAAGTACAGATTGGCCTGCAAAAAATGAGCCCTCACACAGATCTATAGATATAACAATGGCAATGAAAAGAAAATACATTTCCAATTTTTTTTTCTTTCAAAAATTAACACAAGAAAAACTATATCGTCATAATTGAGGCAGTTTTGCTATATTGGGAATGCCATAGAAACAAAACCTATAAAATTGTGATGGACATTTGCTTTTTTTTTTTTTTTTTTTTTCTAATTTCCCCCCAATTTCAATTTTATTCCAGCTTCCCACTGCATTGTATGAAATAATAAATGGTGCCATTAAGAAAGTACTAATTGTCCCGCAAAAAACAAGTCCTCATTCGTCTATGTGAATAGAAAAATTAAACAAAAAAGTGGAAAATCATTGGGATAGAAGGGGTTAAAGGAGTTTTCCGGGGAAAAGGAAGTCAGAAGTTAACAATAATAAAAAACTGTTACTTACCTCCTCTGATCCGTCACATTTCCTAAAAGAAGATTTCTGACTGGTTTATGTTATTTACAATTTTCTGCAACAAAAAAAAAAGAAATGAAGCTTTGACTTCTGCTGAACTTTTCGGCCATTCACGTATTGCTATAAAATGTCAAAATAGCTCAGTACTCGTCTATTCTGTGGGTTCAGTGCTGAAAGACATTCTTCAGGCTGTTGGAGACACGGACTGGAGCTCAGTGATATTTTCATTTTCAGCCTCAGGACAGGAGTGACCGAATAGCATATTTACAGCTGGTCTTCCCCGGCCTGTTGGTAGTTTACAGCTCAGAGGACAAGCGCATGTATTAATCAGCTATTACTAAGCATTTCACTTGCCATCAGCTTACGTCTTTACATTATGGGAGATACATGGGAAATGTGATCCGTCAGTCATCATAAAGTACATTTCGATTCATGTGTCTGATCCTAATAATAATCCTGAGCTATGACTTGTCCTGGAAATGTAAAGCGAGCGGTTATCTGTTTTATACTGTGTAATATTCTGAGAACATCCATTCTGAGAACCCACTGGTGGGCCTTAGAAGGAGGAGACTGAAGGACAGCTTCAGTAAATGTTGCCTTTTAAAGGGGTTGTCCCATGAAAAATATTCTACATTTTTCAAACCAGCATCTGGATCTGAATACTTACTGTATGTAATTGCATGTAATTAAAACATTTGTATAGCCACTGAGTTATTCACTGAAACCTATCTGGATGGTGCCACCTGCTGTTTGCTCTTTTTCTAATTTCTCTGTCCACCTCACTGAGATGGCCGCACATGCTCAGTTCCATCCTTCAACTGCTACAAGCTGAAGCAGAAAGATGAAATAAATCTAGTGAGATCTCTGGATCCATGTGAGGTATAGGGCTGGTTCTGAGGTTTTTAGAAACTGACTATCATGCACATGTAACTGGTTATATTCATGGGATAACCCCTTTAATTATTATTTTGTATTGATCTTTAGTGGTAATAAGAACTTTGAATTTTAAAAAAGTATAGCTATTTATTTTTTAAAGATTTTTTATTTATTGTTTCTTAAGAATGCTATTACTTTCTGTTATAACCATGTTATAACAGAAAATAATAAAGTTCAGGGTGAAGGTCGGGTCAAGTTCGGGTCCCGAACCTGAAGTTTGACCTGAAGTTCGGGCGAACCCGAACTTCCATGGGTTCGCTTATCCTTAATATTGATAATTTTTAATATTTTTGTTAATTACATTTTCAGAAAATTAGGTACATACAGCACACTGCACTCTGCATATAGAAGATCAGCCTTCATGAGAAGACTAAAGACTAAAGAAAAAAAGGAAAATTATTTCTGACATACAGAAAAAGAAATACCCCTTCAAACACCTCCCTGGTTACTTCATCCTCACTGATCTCCTGCTTTCTATGGTGCGGTGCATCCTGTACTGCTGATGTTTAGTGATATATTCTCTGTATCTGGAGTGACCGCATTTCAAGCATTTCTGTCATTTCTGCTGGTGAATGGTTTGTTGTATGCATTCCTCACAGACGGGAATTCTGCATGTCAGTCACAGGTTATTCTTTTTTTCTTAAATAAAAAATTTTTTTTAAATGTATGAATAAAACCTAAAGACCTTCTTAGGGCCCCTTCACATATACACGGAGATCCAGTTCAGTTTCCCTCCGACGTGAAGCAGAGAAAACGCTGGTGGGTAACTGAAGCCAGAACTTTTTCCGTGGGATTGTTCTCAGACACCTGGTGTATCACGTATAATGCCAGGGAGAACAACACTGCACGCTCAGCGCCCGGTGCTGTCAGTGTACGGACACCAGATTGGTGCACTTTACTGCAGTACATATAGAAGTTGTTCCCAACCTAAAACATCTGACCGAACACAACTGCTATATGTGAAGAGGATCTTATGTATTCATGTACCATAAAGTATTACAAATACAATACCACAGATTTATCAATCTGTGTATCTATATCTCATATCAATCTATTCAGCATCTCTCATAGCTTTTACTGTAAATCTAAAAATGGATTACAAAACTGAGTTATACATTTCTTGTCACAATTTTACTTCTGCTTCTGTCTTTATAGAACTTTTAAAAGTAGCAAATCATTACATGAAACACTTCAAATACAGCAGAAAAATATAGATTTCAAGTGTGATAGATAGATAGATAGATAGATAGATAGATAGATAGATAGATATGAGATAGATAAATAGATAGATAGATAGATAGATAGATAGATAGATAGATAGGAGATAGCAGATCATTACATGAAACATTAAAAACCAGAAAATATAGGTTTGCCTGGGAAAATCTATTACAAGTTACTAACCATTCAATACCAATAAAATGATTATGCGGTATCATACATAAGCTGGTAGGCATGCTATCTACCTCAGCTTATATCTAAACATTTATCCTGTACTAAGGGTGTCCTTTATCAAACTGCTGTAAAGTAGAACTGGCTTAGTTGCCCATAGCAACCAATCAGATTCCACTTTTCATTTTTGACAGCTGCTTTGGGAAATGAAAGGTGGAATCTGATTGGTTGCTATAGGCAACTAAGCCAGTTCTACTTTACAGCAGTTTGATAAATGACCCTATATGTGTCTGAATGGCTTCAATGAATTCATTTTGGTTATAGATCTATTTGCTCCAGTATTCCTAATATATTTTCTATAGCTATTATTAGATATTTTATTGCTATTGAATGGTCGCCTTTATTAGATCTGTACCGTAATTTTGGCATTTGCACTTCTATTGTATGGAGCAATATATTCCTGAGAGCTGTTCTTTCCTGATGATTCATCATGTATTAAACATCTATATTTTGCTATATTACATGCACCTATTCTACAGTATATTGTTGAATCACTGTGGTTATCAATAGCCTGTATACGCGTTTTTAAGCTTTTGAACTCATTAATAAAGATAAACAATTATAGACACACAAGGGAGTATTGTGAGACCCTACAAAAGTGCTGCCAATCTACTGCAGAATTCACGTGCATTGCATTTATTGTCGAAATTGTCAACTTTTGCAAGAATCCGCATTCTGCATTGCTAACTACATATACTGCTCTGATTTCTGCACACAATGTTTCCTTTAAATGTAAACTTTTTTTTTTTTTTTTTAGAAACCTCATTCACATGTATTGTACTGTAAACTGTGCAGAATCCTCACCGCAAATTTACAGAAATTCTGTCAGGTCTGAATGTGTCATAAAAATATAGTTGTATGGACAAATTGAATATGCTTGACAATTTCTAATCTTTAATAATTTCCTTTAACAGAGGAAAATCTGCCCGGTAGACGGACATTTAGTGTTGTACCTTCACATTCATACACAGAACTTTTCTCTTTTACAGCCTATGTTACCTGCTATGAGACACCAGCTGCCAGGCTATTGACTTTATATGTCTATACAGTACTGACATCTAGTGGACAAAAGGTAAATAACAACCCGCTGGTAAGAAAACTTATAAAAGAGGGTGAATCTTTTGGGTAATTGAGCACTTTCTTAGGATGCATGTACACAGTGCAGTTCTGACATACACTCAGGATGCAGTTATCAATTTATCCAGTTTAGCAGCCTCGTTAAACCCTGGTTGGGAATGACTTAATTCATTTCAGCTTTCTACAATAAAAACTGCATCCAGAATGCATGTCAGAACTTAACTAAGCCCATGAGGTGCACACCCCTCAGTGCTGTGTCTATACCTGAAATGTGTTGGTGGGTACTTTCTATTAAAGCATGTATAGGCAATGCTGTGACATAAAAAAGGTTCCTTCCTATTTAAATGTCTCCACCATTCTTTTAAAGGGGTTGTCCAATATTTTGATATTCATTCCCTACCCTTAAGATAGGCCATTGGTGTCAGATTAACGGGGGTGCTACATATGGCATGCCACCTATCAGCTGTTTGGGAATAGCTCCAACATCAGAAGTAGGTTCCAGAAATAGATAGCCTTATTCAATGTATAGTTGATGTGCCACAGCCCAGGAGGAGCAGAGCAGAGGATGGGAGTGGTAGTGGCCCTGGCTGCGACAATTATTTAAATAAATCACAGTGACAGTCTTCACACTGATAGTTCCTAGAGCTCGGCAGTGACCATAGGGCACATCCTTTCTTCCTTCAGGGCATACCCTGATGTTGGGGCTCCTGCCTGATGGTAGTTGGGGTGCCCTTGATGTTATGAATATGGTAAAAGTGCAAGACGGGAGATGTTGGTGCTGTGGCCGGCAAATGGAGTCATTAACCCAGCCAGTTATAGAAAATAGACAAGTTTCTCTTTACTAAAGTCCGGAATGGGAGTTGTAGTACATCCAACTATATCATCACACAGTTCCAAACAATTCACAGAGCAAATCTTGCCTGCTAACAATGTATGGATAAGAGCATTGATGAGAATTGTAGTACTCCTTCTCTCTATCTTTCCAAAGTCTCTCTTTGTAGAATCTAAGGCTGGCAATAAGGTTATTTCAAAACGTGTCTGTTATTCCCAGGCTGACGGGTACAGGGGGCCAGAACTGTGTCAAAATGTGAGGGGTGTCTTAGTAATATTCCTCTCACTGCAGTAAAGTCTCTATCAGCCTTATACAGCAAATACCTTACTGACTGGCTCCAATACCTGACCATGAATATTCTGCACCTTGTAGTTCCTCCTTTTCTCTCTGGAGCACTGTGAAGTAGAGATGGTTTTCTTGATACAAATATCTCAGAGATAGTGATTCTCTGGGACTTAGGCCTAGTCTTCTGAGTGACCATGCTCCTCTCTTTTCCTCAGCTAACACTAGAATAAACGAAGGATTGACTGCAGTTCATTACCCAGCCTCCTACAAGGGAAGAGTCAGGATTTTTAACCCTGACTCATCCATACAAAACTATATGGATACAATACAATACAGTGGAACATTAAATACCGTAGAACCAAATAATATTAATAACAATGAACAATTTTGAATGTAACTTATTCTGGGGTACTACAGATGGTGCTAGTAACTGCAGCACTGCTGCCACTAAAGTAAACGGGAGCAGCACTGCAGTAAGCAGCTCTGTTCACTACACAACAGACAGAACTATGTAGTTCTGTCACCTACTTTCAGTATTGGAGCTACTCCCAAACAGTGGACTGGGAGAGGTAGCTGATCAGTGGAGGGTGCCGGGTATTGGAAGCCTTCCGGTCTGATATTTATGACCTATCCTGAGAATAGGTCATCAATATTAAAATCCCAGAAAACCCCTTTAATGTTGCCTCCTTTGCCGGTTTGATTTAGCTTTCTATTGCATTATACACTGCTTGTTTCCAGGGGTTACGACCACCCTGCAATTCAGCAGTGGTGGTCGTGTTTGCACTCTATGGCACCAGCCTTTCTGTTGGCCAGGACTGTGGGGGTTCACACTGGCTGGCACTTTTTTCTATAGCGTGTGAGCATGGCCACCAATGCTGGATTGAAGGGTGGTCATAACACCTGGAAATGAGCAGTGTATAATGCAATGGAAAAAATGAGTCTAGCCAGCATAAGAAGCAACATGGAGAATCACAATACATTAGTAAGTGACTTATATTAATCTTGTCTACATGATAAATGCCATTTGCTGAAGTGAGACAACCCCTTTTAGGATATATTTTTATTACTATATCATATAAACTGTGTTCTTTCTGGGTTCACATTGTGCTACTTTTGGACTCTTTATCAGATCGCCTTAGGCTGGTTTTGACATTTAGACCTGACAACTTAAAAATAATTCATCTACAGAAGGGTCTGCTACATGTCTGACATTTCAAATGTTACAAACATGTAATGGAATAGACAGGAACGGAGGGTTGAAGGCTACATCGCTGCCCCAGAGGTCCAGGAAGAGTGGTAGCTTAGGTAAGATGTTCATTGTGCCTCATGGGTGGTGCGGTGCTGATCACACCTCAGTAATGACTAATAGACTAAAAATACAGTCAATAAAATATTATTGATTTGCCAAATTAAAGACAAAACGTAGGGACTCTAAACTTACATTTTCCCACCAATGTAGTTGACCCTAATTGTTATAATTTGATATGGCATTGTTTCTGGGGAAAAAGCAGACCCCCATTTCTGATCCTGGACATCCCAATTTCCTCAATTATATTGTTTAACGTTGGATGCCCTTCATGAAGGAATGATTGGGTTTTGTTTGGTCAGGTTTCCTAGAGCCTTTCGCCTGAAGAGTGCTGACATTCCTTCTTCATGTCTAGTGAATCAGTTATTTGGAAGCATTATTTAATTAAGGCTTTCACCTCATATCAGGAAATTAAAGGGACATGGCTGCTTTCTGTCATCGAAAATTAAGTAAAAAATATTGGCTTTTTAGCAGCAGGAATCTCACAGAAATAAAAGTCCTCAATGAGTGAGTAAAGTAACCACAATTTATAACAGAAAGTGATTTATCTGCTAATTAATCCTCTTGAGAATAGTAGGTGGAGGACTGGAATGACTGACAGTTCTGTTGTGCGCTTGATAGCCCTAGGTAAACATGCCCACAGAGGAGCAGTGTATATAAATGGGAGTTCCAAGCCCTGCCAACGTACATGGCCTACAATACCATACACAGTCAATATGAAATGTATGACACAGAGCTTGGTATGCTGTGAGAAGGCCGCAGTGCCTATTCGGTGGTGTTGTCAGGTGTCGGACTCTCACCGAACTAGTACTGATGACCTGTCCTAAGGAAAGTTCATTAATATGGTACTCTAGCAAAAACTCTTTAACAAACCCTCGCTCCTCACTGGTCTGACTAATGGTCTGACAAAAAGAGTTAAGTGAAACTGTCTCCTGTGCAAACAGAGAGGAAGTTAAATAAATACAGTACTTAAACCATTCATCCATTATTTTTTTTCTAATTTGAGTGTCCATTTAAATATATGAGAAATTGCCACATATCCCCCAAAATTGCTTACATAGATCTGAGAGCTCGGGAGGAGCTGTGAAATAGCAAAGCACTTCATGCCATGCATAGCATGTGGATGTGTGATTGCTTCAATGGCTGACAGGGACTCCGCTTTCCCTCTGCTGCCCTCCGGCAGTGGGTTCGACCACCGTGTCCCACGTCTCTTCTACAAGCTACTGCCTGAGCTTCTCTGCTCAATCCTGGCTTGTTTCTAGGGCATGCTTGCAATCTCCCCGGCTTTCTAAGGGCCAGCACACTTGAACTCGAGGCTCCTCCACTAAATGGCTGGTCTCCTCAGAGGTGAGGCCGCTGCCCGCAGGCCGCACGAGCGCAGGCCTCTTGATGTACTGCGCCTGCGCGGGATTTCGGCTGCACCGGAGCTTCACTGACTCACTCAGTGAAGTGAATATTAAATAGGTGGGCGGTCCAGGGCTCCAAGGAATCGCCGAGCCTGGGCTCCTGCAACGCTTGTCAACTCCCCTTGGGCTCCTTATAGTAAGTGACTGACAGCTGCTAAAAATCGTTTTTTTTACCTCAAAACTGCATCTATGCCCTATAACAATTACCATTTAGAACTCCATATGACTAGATGAATCCGATGGTATAAATAATTTAATTTGTAAAATGGTGGTGACAGAATCCCTTTAAGTAACAATCTTGCATTTTTTATGCAGATACAGTGGGAAATGATATTCTGGGACCACATCAAGATCTCAGTACTTCTAGAATGTGCATCTCTGATCTAGAGAACAAAAGAGTGAAAAGAATTTCTGATAGCAGATGGTACTGTGCATATTCAAATGATATCTCACTTCACTTTCTGGTGCCTACGATACCTATAGGTAGCTTCTATGAAAAACTGAGTATTACATAAGAGGACTAGGAGACAAAATCCTGCGGCTCCATTGTAGAGCATTAGGTGGCACAGAAACCTTCCATTCTACACTTATTGTGCAATTTGTGATTATTATAATAGTATTCGTATGCAATATGGGCCATATGTTGAATATATAAGCAGTGATTTCAAAGAATAATCCTGAAAGAGCTGAGAGGAACATTCAACCCTTGAAATATCAAAAGAGGGAAAAGAATGGAGAAGAGAAACTTATTTAACAATACATTTTTTCAGTAGGAACATTGAAAGAAATTCAATATTGTTTTTAAAACTGCCAGGCAAGATGAGTCAAGCTCGTGTGGATCCTGGGAAAGCACAGTTGGTTTGGTGCTGGCTAAACTATGGTGCAGAGTCTAAGGCCCCTTTCACACGGGCGAGATTTCCGTGCGGGTGCAATGCGTGATATGAACGCATTGCACCCGCACTGAATGCTGACCCATTCATTTCAATGGGGCTTTTCACATGAGCAATGTTTTTCACGCATCAGTTCGCCGTTGTGTGAAAATCGCAGCATGTTCTATATTCTGTGTTTTTCACGCAGCCCTGGCCCCACTGAAGTGAATGGGTCTGCGTGAATCACTGATGGTTGCTTAGAGATGTTGTTTGTAAACATTCAGTTTTTTATCACGCGAGTGAAAAACACATCAAAACTGAAAGAAGTCATCATGGCGGTCTGGTCCAAACGGAAAAGATGATGAAAGAGAAATTTCTGAGTGTAAGAGGTACAGTATTTAGTAGTGTATTCTGTATGACTAGGGCGCATGCTAAAGGTAGGGCTAGGGCCTAGATCTGACCTCAACCCCGTATGAAAATATCTTAATTAGGGGCCATTCAGATGGCCATGTTGTTGGGGATGCGCAAAAACACAGATGCTGATGAGTGTGTGTTCCACAATTTGCGGAACACACATGGCCGGCACCCCATACAAAATGCCTATTGTTCTCCGCAATTGCAGAGAACGTTAATACAAGGCACTTACTAATGTATTGTGATTGTCCATATTGCCTACTTTGCTGGCTGGATTCATTTTTCCATCACATTCCATCCATCATTCATTTATCCCGGGGTAACAACCACCCTGCAATCCAGCCTTGGGCCTTGCGGCCTTGCTTGCACACTGTAGGAAAAGTGTCAGCCTATGCACACTCTCACAGTCCCAGCAGCACCTTTTCTTATAGAGTGCAAGCACAACCACCGCTGCTGGATTGCAGGGTGGTCGTAACCATGGAAACGAGCAGTGTATAATGTGATGGGAAAATGAATCCAGGCAGCAAAGGAGACAATATGGACAATCACAATACATCAGTAAGTGCCTTGTATTAACTTTCTCTACATGATAAATGCCACTTGCTGAAGTGAAATAATCCCTTTAAGTATAAATTTAGGAGTACATGGTGCATGCACCCTTCTACCCCACTCAAATCAAATATCACAATCAAATTTTAGGGTTTTTTATGTTTTTTATCTGGGTAATGTGATCCTCTAACACTGTAACTTTTTATCTTGATTTGTTGAAAGGGTTGTTGTACAGTATAAGGAGATACGCTAATATTGTTCCAACTCCACACATGTTGAACTCATTTCCTGCTGCAAACTCTCCAGGTTAGACTGCTCATATTCAGTGATTAACTACTTCCATTGGAACAATCACTGAGGATCACATTCCAGGCAGCAAAAAAATCTTATTGTATATTGTGGTAGGTAACCTTTTAATACCAAGACCTCGAGGGACCATCTTAAAGTGGTAAGATCCCACCATCTATGTGCCTCATCCATCATTGGGAAGTACTACATGTGTCTCCAAATACCGAACGTGCACTGCACAATCCCGTCTGTCAGCACTCGCTGTAAATGTTATTTTAGCCTTATAATAAAACGGAAGATGTGCTCAAACAGTTTGATAAGAATCCAATAATTTCTGAACTCGCATGGAGAAAATGTCAATGTAAACAAGTGTGAGAGAGAAAAACCAGCACACTCACAAGGGATAAATTGTTCTAGTCCACAGCACGGATCCCCAGTGTGATAAAGCTTGAGTAAATCCAATACATATAATAAAGGATCCAACGCAGATAGTAAAAATCAAACTGTTTATTTCATATCTTCATAGAAAAGTAACACATTCGTAATGAAAACCACTTACGCGTTTCAACCAACTATCGTAGTCTTAGCCATAGTATAAAATGCCATACAAAATCTCCCAACCATAAAAAGGTTTTTGCTAATGACTTCAGCTGTCTAACCTACACAAGCGTTTTACGTTCATGCCAGCGCGATAGCTTATTAAACATGCAGTGTCCTGAAGTACACTGCAACACATTGAAAGTGTTAGTATTGTATTTCATGTATTATGTGCACGTACTACAAATCTAATAAGGTTGTATAAGGAGTGGGAGGTCCTATGAGGCTAGTCAGGGCTGGCTCCAGTGGCGTACTAACGGGGGGGTCGCTTCGCCCCGGGTGCCAGCTCTCAGGGGGGTGCCGTAAGCAATGAGCGCTTCCATCAATACAGATGGAAGCGCTCATTGCTGGAGCGCAGGAGCTGGGTCCTGTCACTCACCGCTCAGCTCCGCTCTTTCATTGGTGGTCAGTGGCTTCTCTGCCAGCGCTGCACTAGCCTGACTCGTACAGCGTCAGGACGTAGTGCGCGCACTCTGACCTGACGCTGCACGTAGTCAGGTGACAGTGCAGCGCGGGCAGAGAAGACAGAGAAGCGCCGGAGCGGAGCTGCAGCGCAGGAGAGGTAAGTTTTTTATTTTTTTCTGATGGGGGCAGGGTGGGCTGATCTGAGGTCTGAAGGGGGCACTGTGGGCTGGTCTGAGGTCTGATGGGGGCGCAATAAGCTGATCTGAGGTCTGATAGGGGCACAGTAGGATGATCTGAGGTCTGATGGGGGCACAGTGGGCTGATCTGAGGTCTGATGGGACACAATGGGCTGATCTGAGGTCTGATGGGACACAGTGGTCTGATCTGAGGTCTGATGGGGGCACAATGGGCTGATCTGAGGTCTGATGGGGGCACAATGGGCTGATCTGAGGTCTGATGGAGGCACAGTGGTCTGAACTGAGGTCTGATGGGGGCACAGTGGTCTGATCTGAGGTCTGATGGGGGCACAATGGGCTGATCTGAGGTTTGATGGGGCACAGTGGGCTGATATGGGGGCACATTGGGCTGATCTGAGATCTGATGGGGGCACAATGGACTGATCTGAGGTCTGATGGGGGCACAATGGGCTGATTTGAGGACCATTACAGCGGGTCCTTATTATTTCTGGGAGCACTACTGGAGGCGCTATGGGAAAAATGGTTTCTATTATGGGGAATTATTACTACTATCAGTTGTACTATTGGGGGTGTAACTATTATTAGTACAATATGGAGGGCACTACTGCTAAAAGGGCTACTTGTGGAGCATTATAACTATTGGGGCACTATTCTTAATGAGGGCACTCTGGGAGAGAATTATTACTATCAGTGGGACTTTGGGGAGCACTGTAACTATATGGGGTCCTACCTATATGGCACTGTTATATCTACAGTATAGTATTTGGGGACATTGGGGAGCACAGTGGGCGCAGTATTTTAGGCCGCAGCAGGATAACAGTAAAAGTGGGTAATCTAAGGTGTCTTTGTGGCAAACTCTGCAGAGAGAAGATGGGGCTGAAAGAAGTGTCATGGCGGTGTGGGCCAAATAGAGAAGATGAGAAAAGAGAACATCTACATCAGGGAGACCTTACTGGACTTAAGAGGTATGTGGTGTGTATCATCTTGTACATTTGGCATTGGTGAATGTAATGTCCATCCAAATATGTGTCTCCTATTTCTTCAGCAAGGACTTGCCGGTATATGGTATGTTACTGCTGCAGCCAATCAGTGATCTAATGCTGAGAACTGGCTGCAGGGGACACATGCCATACACCTGCACATCAGTGTGCACATCACCAGCACTGTGACAGATGTGCACACTTGCCCATTACATGCCTGTCAGTCTTTGTTTACGTGGCAGCAACAATGATGCCAGAAAGTCCAGCGTGTCACAGGCATCATCACTGCAGCCATATAAACAAAGCATTCAATGGCAGGGATGTAACAGCTGAGAATTGTTGATTTCTTTTCCATATGCCATATTTTATTTTTAACAAACCTCTAGAAACCTCTAGAGGATTGTTCAATAGAACAAGAGATTGTTCTATTGACCAATCCTCTTTATTCTAAGCAGAATAGAGAGGTATTTTTACAGTAAGGCCTTTTTTCACCGCCGGGGTGGGTGCCAGAGAAAGTACCCGCCCCGGGTGCCAAATACCCTAGGTATGCCAATGGCTGGCTCTACCTTTCGTCTCTAGGAAGAAGGTTCTGGAGTTAATGGCTGACTGCTGAGGGGTGAATGAGCAGTTCCTGTAGGGAGATTCCATTCCCCTACAGCCCACAAGCAACTTATGTGCTAGCCCTCAGAAGGGAAAAAAGCTATAGAAGGTTTATGCAACAGAAAGGAATTGCAGACTTTGGCAAAGAAGGTAATTGCTGCTAATCTGGCTATAGCTTCCTCTGCACGTGGTGGAGACTCTGTAAGCTACAAGCTGCCCACCATAACCAAAGGACAGGAGCCCCCCCCCCCCCCCCCCCCTGTTCAGAGACTATTCCTCTGAGGATACTGTGGATATCATATATTTATATATCTGATGATGAGAAAGTGCATCCCTTTAGGAGGGGAAAAGGAAAGATTGCTCAGTCAGAGAGAGAGAGAGAGAGAGAGAGAGAGAGAGAGAAAGAAAGAAGCTAGCCTCCATATACAACCTTTTGGAACTAAATGAATACACTGTAAACACTGCATTTCATACCGACCGGCTTCAGTAAAGTACTGAGGATTTGTTATACCAACTCTGATCTCATCATTATTCATTATACCTCACTACATTTGCACTGCAAGGTGCTAGCGTCACGACAACCGGGACCCTGCCTCGCATCATAAAACAGCAACATCAAGGGTACCTCAAGCCCATCAGGCAGGAGAACCCCAGAACCAGAGTGTTCCCTGAAGGGAAGAACCAGCGCGTCCTTCCTGTCACTACACTACACAGGAGACTGTACAGTGAGTACAACTACTGCACCCATCCAGCGACCCACACTCACGTGCGCCCCTGCAGTCTGGTTGCAGTAAACACAGAGCAAGCAGTCTCAAGAAAGACGATCTTATTTTTTATAAATGCCCATAAACTAGTTACAATGATATATATATATATATATATATATATATATATATCTATATATATACATAATAATGGAAAATTAAATCCCTTTAGTAATTAGGACCCGGAGAAAAACATGTATTTAATGTCATAATCCAAATGAGTCACGTTCAAGTAAACAATATTTAATGTTTCCACCCCTAGAGGGAGTTCCAACTCTTTCAATTCCACATACTCTAAAATCAGCAACCTTCGGCACTCCAGCTGTTAACTAACTACAACTCCTGGCATGCTCTATTCTCTTTTATGGGATTTCTGAGAACTGCTGAGCAAGAATTAATGCTGGGAGTTGTAGTTTCACAACAGCTGGAGTGCTGGAGTTTACTGACCCCTGCTCTAAAAGACCTCCGTAGCACTCCAGGAAACGCTGTGGTTATCTTGTTTAGATGTATCAGTCAAATACTCTAAGATGCTTGTCTTTAAACGTCTAGATGTACTGCCCAAATAATGTTCATGACATAGAGTGCAACAAACCTTTACAAGACCTATAAAATCCTGAACGATATATTTGGTTTTGCAGGGACAGTATTTTGTGCTGCGCTGTTGTATTTGATTCTCCTGGGGCATTATTTAGTGATGTACGGGGTACTTCCCTTAAATCCCTCCCTCTGTGTCCAAACAGTGAATAAAGCAGCTCTGCCTGTTCACTCAGAGCTGGAGATGCTAGCACTATCTGAAGTATTTTTTGGAAGCTGAGCTAGATGCAGCTTATTCTTGAGACAAGTGCAGTACAACAGACGTGGGGGTATCTAAATTGTATTGTATATTGTTATATATTGTTATGTATTGTAATTTTATGTTTTGGTGGTGCATGCCAGTAAAGGGTATGGTTGGCAAGAACAGTGCTAACCATTCTGTTCCTCCCTCCTGGGTAAGTGTGGGCTCGTTCTTCTTTCTGCCAGAAGGGGAGTTCCAGTGTAACCAAAGAAAGGATGGGAAGCACACTGCAAAGCTCCTGCTCCTGTTAGATATTCTACAGAGAGATTAACTTTCTTCTTTCTCAAGAATATACTTGAGAGACAAGACAGCAAAATGAACAGCTGAAAACTGCATTTCAAATACTGCTGTAAGGTGAGGGACTACAACTCTGACACCCATCACCCAAGACTACTACTAGGCCAGGTACAGTTCAAGTCTAGACATGATTGTGGACATCTACACCCTCAAGTGCTACGTTGCAGCCAACCAACCTGCCTCCATACTCCATACTTCTTGACTGGTGCCAGCAGCTATTGAATCTACCTGAAGTTATACTTTGCATTTAGTGAAAAGGAACTGTTATACATTTACTTCAACTCTAATTCTTTACACTGCATTGATCCCCAGGGAGCAATGCCTTGAGGGAGTAAACCATGACACAACACTTCATCAGGGCCACTACCATTCCCATCCTCTGCATGGACTCATTGTACAAGTCCTGGTCTATCTAAATGTGTGTAACTGGAAAAATTCCCTCATACTTCATATCACCCTTTATACCCTGAACGAAAAGGCCACAATTACTTCTCAGAAGGGAAAGAGAGGAGCAACCAATTTTTTTTATTATAAGAGCTACTTATACGCCATAAAACGGAATCGGTTTATGTTGTCAATGGACCACCATCCATAGTAATTGATGACACATCATCTTGACATTTGAGAAGATAGTTTTTTGTAATTTCTCCTTTATATAATGTTCATCATAACCATTAGGGCCGTTGGATTTTTCCCATCTTCTCTACTTCATCAGTCCTCCATGACTCACACCCTGATATTCTGGGATCCTTCTAACCAACATACCTTGATCTTATATGACAGAAAAGGCCAAGTCGTTCCTCATTACTCTGAAAACTCACTTGCTAATTAAGCCGCCAGGTTCAGTAGTCTTTGGAAAGGGAGCCTTTGGGAATTTATGACCATTCTTTTCATTAGGGAAATGAGAGAAATGCGACCCTTGTCTTTAACCTCAGTGAAATTTGGTTAAATGTCGTAGAGCTGTGTTCAGTAAGGATGTGAAGGAAATATAACGAAGATTATAGGAAGATGTGTTACTAGGAGACAAGCTTTACCATTTTATACATCTTCCTCTGCAAATACGGGACACCCACACAATACTGCCCTGAACATTACTGAATGCTTATCGGCAGGGCCAGCATCAGCAGCCGGCATATCCCAGACAAGTCCCGGGCCCTTTTCTAGAGATAAGTGGGGGGGGAAGGGGGGGCGTCAACAAAACCGTGGGAAATGAGCGATTCCATTGTGGAAGTGCTCACCTCTCTACATTCATCTGTATCGCCGTCCTTAGGACAGTGATATACAGTTGGATGCTGTAGCGGGGCAGGGGAGGGGTGTCCCCCTTCCCCATTCCTCTGATTGGCCGCAGGCACTAGGCCTGAAGCCTATCAAAGTCCGTTGCAGGTGGCACCTGAGCCTGGACAGTGTACTGTGCGGGACACAGGCCGGAAGAGTCCTACATCGCATCGGTGCCAGAAGCATGGAGGTAAGTATTAGTGTTTTTTTGTTATTATTATTATTTGGCACAATGCTGTTGGGTGCACTATGGGGGAGAAGGAGAGGATCGCTATGAGGGCACTATATAGGGGCATTTTTACTGGCACATTATGGGGGCACTATGGAGAAGGGGAGGATAGAAGCACTATGGGGGTATCTACTGGGGGTACTACAGATGCAACTGAGCTAAACTTGATGGTTAACGCATTAAGTAAAAAATAGCACTAATAGGTTAACTGTTTCAATGTATTTCAATGGTTTGTGTCACAAGATGGCACGAGATAACATTGTGACGTGTTATCAGAGTCAATTTTAGCTCAGCTACATCTGTGTATAGGGGCATTATGAGGGCATCAACTGAGGGCATTATATAGGGGCATATTATGGGGCACTATGGGGAAGGGGAGAGAGGAGCACTATGGGGGGGGATCTACTGGGGGCACTATATAGGGACATTATATACTGTCACTGTGTGCTTAGGGTCATTATCTTATTTGTAGGTGAACCTTTGGCCCAGTCTGATTTCCAGAGAACTCTGAATCAGGTTTTCTAGGGACATTTCAGTACTTTGCTCCATTCGGCTTTCCCTCAACCCTGACCAGTCTACCTCCCCCAGCCATAGAAAAACACCCTCATAGCATGATGCTACCACCACCATGCTTAAAGGGGTTATCCAATTGTAGAAATCCACACACACAATGCCTGGTCCCCTCCTATAGACAATACTTACTGGGTCCCTGGCACCTGCATCCCTTCGGATTGCTGTATGGCTGCCACTGCATCCGGCGATGGGGGGAGCAGCCAATAGCAGGCTTAATTCTTGCTCAGACAGGATGGTGAATTGATATGGGACTGTTAAAACTCTGCAACTGTGCTCTTCTTCATGTGATATACTGTATACTGTAGCACGTAATCTAAGGGTAGAAATGATGCTACTAATTAAGATTCTTTTAACAGATCCTCCCAGGTATCACACTGGTTGATCTTCATCTGGTGTGATATTAGAACAGAAAGGGGAGAGTGGAATGAGAATGGGAGTTCTCCTTGAGGAAGGCTCATTAGAGTCTAAGGTCTAGTGAGTAGTTAGTAGATATGGTGAGCTTTTCTGAGATTGGAGATAACAACCATTCAGTGCAGAAATGCAAAAAAAGTGAAGTCTAGCAAATTACAATTCTCGTTGTTGAGGTTACTATTATTAGGTTCAGGCTTATGTTTACTTGGGAGGGTGGGGATGGTAGAGTTTAGACATTTGCATTATTATGTAAAGGCCACTCCTTCATGGGATCCTTGTGTTTGGGCCATGAATCTTCGAGGTATGTCTTTCAGAGTTCACTTGAATTCACTTGAAATTTGTGACCTGGAATGAGTGGCCTGCATTCCCAACGTATGATGGTCCTCTGTCACCTCAAAAAATTGAACATAGTCAGGCTCGGACTGGCCCACAGGGGTACAGGTGAATACAGTATAATCAAATCATTAACTAACGGGAAGGCACCAGGCCCGTGAGGTTATCTGGCCAAATTCTATGAAGGACTATGCAAGGACATTACACCTAGCCTAGTCTCTCTGTTTAATGCTATTCTTAAAGGTAAGGAAATACCACCTTCAGGCAATATGGCATATATCAACGTTAGAGATGAGTGAATCATTCAAAATTTTATTCGCCGAACATTCGTCGAACTTTTCATAAGATTCGTATATTCTACAAATATATTCGTTTCATTTGCCTACAAAATATACGTTATTATGTAGCGTTTAGCAAACATTTGTACACTAATAATGAACGTTCAGTTCAGTTGAACACGTACGCATGAGCGTACAAATTGCGTACAAAAATTACGGGCTTTGCTGGAGCTGAATGGTGGAGCAGGAAGAACGCTCTGAGTCTGACCCCTGGCTACATATGGATACTGTATCAGCAGATCATCCGGCTGTGACTGAGATGGGCGTGCCATCCACTCCACGACCTCATCCGCTTTTTCCTCCACTTCAATTTGGCGCCTTGGTAGGTTAGCCTGGTGGAACACCGGCCAACTATAATGAATTACAGAAGTAGAAGCTCCGGCTTCAGGTCCTTTGGCACTGCTGCCCTGTGCCACGTTCTCCCTTTTTTTAGAGCTCGAGGTCTGGCTGGAACTGGACCTCTTTTTCTTATCCATTCCAGACATTTTTCACTTCACTCTGTGGCCCTGCAGCTGGTCTTTGTCTTTGTCCCTGTCTCTCTCCCTATCTCTCTCCCTGTCTCTCTCTCTGCTTGATTAATTACTAGCCCTGCACTTGCCCTGCAGTATCCCTGATGTGTTATATGGATTCCCTGAACAATTACACTCCAATTTCAACAACAACAGGTCTTAGTGTCTCAGAACTTCACACACAGTGCTTTCTGCTCGTCTCAGCCAGTCGCAGCAGAAGTGATGCGTCACTGGCTTACCGAGCCTGAGCCAATGAGAGCAAACCCTGCCCACTAGGTCAGGTGACCGCTTTCTTCCCGGGCTTTTGAGCATGAATAATGAACTAACAGTAAAAGTTCGCTTAATTACTTGTATTCGTACGCAACAGCCGCATAGAGTAATTTAAACGTAGCTTTAGCGTACAATTATCGGATTAAGTACGTAGCAAATGCGTAGAAAGCCTTAGGAACATTTTCGAATCTTAACGGAGCGAATCAACTAATGTTCGGATTTGCTTCGCAGCTGAAAATTTTCAAATTTTTATACGAATCGACAAATAGATTCGCTCATCTCTAATCAACGTCCTTCCGAAACCAGGAAAACCAGGCAAGGAATCAATTCCAGCCTAATTTCCTAATATCCCATTTCTCTCATTAACCAAGACCTGAAGATTATGTCCAAGTTGATGGCGAACCATTTTAGCATTTAGACCTCATTTGTACGCATTAAGTGGGTTTTATGAAAGGGCCCTAAGCACTGGCAAATATTATAAATGGTACTAGCAGTGCATGACTCTCTGGGCAGAGAAGACGGGAGAGGGGGATAGCGCTGAAAAGGCTTTTGACAATGTCAATTTGAGGTGGCTGGGAGAGGTCTTGGATGGGAGGGGATTCATGGAGCCATTTAGATCTTTCTTACAAGCAATATGTGCTAGTCCACGAGCCAGGGTAAGTCTGATTCATATCCAAAAGGGCATAAGACAGGGGTGCCCCCTCCCTCCTCCTCTTTAATATCAATTTGGAACTGCTAACCCAGTATCTGATCCAATTGAACACCTACAAAGGCATAATGGTTGGGTCGAAGGAAGTTAAACTTACTTGTTTTTGCAGATAACCTTCTCTTATTCTTAAACTCCCACAAAATTATTTAGAGAAGGTGCTTGATGCCTTTTTATATTTGTTTCTATTACAGGGTATCAAATTAATGTGGTCCAATAGACAAACTGTTATTCTTACAAGGCCATAAGCCTCTTCATCACTCTCCATATAATGTAGAGGTGGTTTCTATCCACCTTACTTATTTGGGGATTAAAATTGGATGGAGTCCTTCCTCTCTGTAAACCTGGAACTATCCCCCTCTGATACGTCACATAGCACAGGTGTTGGAGGGATGGACTAATCTGCCTCTCTCCTTGCTAGGGAGAGTCCACCTCTTGAAGATGGTAATCTTTGCAAGACTGTTATATCCAATGTAGACAATCCCTGTACTCAATCAGCTTATTGAGGTTAATAGACTGCAATCAGCTTTTGCCTCCTTTCTTTGGAAGGGGGGGCGGGACTTTACCCAATATTAGGGGTAATAACCTGGCGACCTTGTTCAGACATATACTGGATTTGGGGCACGTCTCACTTTTCCAGTGTAGATTCTGAACAAGCCTGGGTGGCTCCCATGAAACTGCCAGCTCTCCTTCACACTACAATTAATCAGATCCCAGCTTCTAATAGACAAAGCATGTTAATAAGAGTCACCTTATCAGCATGGAAAGCCATATGCAAAATATACAGGCTCCCCATTTATCTTTCTCCATATATGTCCCCGTGGTCCTTGCTGGCTTTTCCACTTGGAAGACACACCAAATTATTCAGGGAATGGAGGGACTTGGGGATCCAAACATTGTGGGATATGCTTACTGTATGTCCTCTGGTCAGTGACATTTGTGGGCCAGAATTTCTTACTAAATACAAGATGAAACCACATCACTATCTACCATTCCTTCAGCTCACCTCATATTGTAGGTTTCAGGCAGTCATATTGGGAGATCAGGACCGACTGACTCATGACTTGGCCCAGCAAAAAAGGCAGAAAAGAATGCAAGGGGGGCTTGTGGGAAAATGTCATGTTTTATGAGTATAACATCTGTAAATGAACCTGAGAACCTTTACCCGCAATGGTTTTCTTGTTTTCTGCTGTGCCTTAAGCTACTATGCCTCATCTTCGAGTAAATACCAAGCCTCGTGCCTCGAGTTAGAACCACCAAGATTTGTGCCTTCTTGTGACTAATACAAAGATCTTGTTTGGTTGGACGTCTGTCTTTTATATTCCCCATATACCCCAAATAACAAACAAAATTGTGTTCTATAAGCTCAGCCTCAGCTGGATCTCCAACATTATATGAAAAGTCCATTTCCAGTACAATAAGGACAGAATGATTATACACCGCTGTACAAACAAATAAATCAGTGATCAAAAGAAGAAGAAAAGAACTTCAAAAATTGCTGTCAATAGCAAAACAGTTTAAACCAATATAAAAATCATTTTCAATGTGTGGTAGAACGATTTAAAGAAATCAGTTTTTTCAGATGGCTGTGATCAAGGCAGATAAATAATTTTTGAACAGTGTAGCAGTTTCTGAAAAATCAGTCACGTTGTTTAACTTCTTAAGCATACCTCCCAACCATCCCGGAACCAGCGGGACAGTCCCAGATTGCAGTGGATGTCCCGCTGTCCCGGTATGGGGAGGTATGTCCCGCTTTATAGTAGCTGTCCCTGCGTCCATAGGACGTAGAGACCGTTGCCTGTATGGTGATGAAGCAGAGAGCCGGCATTGGCTCGTTGGTTCATCCATTCTCCCTCCCATGTTCCCTGCAGCTCTCCATACCTCTCTGCCGCTCTCCACATCTTTGGTTTGGGAGGGAGGCGGAGCCAACTGACAGTGAGCCTTGGCTCCGCCCCTCCAGACTAGAGAAGACGATGGCCTGCTGGTGATGTTGCTAGGAAGAAGCTAAGTATATGGTTTTTATTTTTCTATTCTTTTCAATTTTCTGTGAGGGGCACAATATGGGCATATTACTGGGGGCACAACATTACTGGGGAGCACAATGTGGGCATATTACTGGGGGCACAACATAAAACTGGGGAGCACAATGTGGGCATATTACAGGGGGACACAATGTGGGCATATTGTAGGGGAGCACAGCTGGGCATATTACTGGGGACACAGCTGGGCATTTTACTGGCGGGCACAGCTGGTCATATTACTGGGGGCACAGCTGGTCATATTACTGGGGGCATATAACAGGGCATATTACTGGGGGCACATAACTGGGCATATTACTGGGGGCACATAACTGAGCGTATTACTGGGGGCAAATAACTGGGCATATTACTGGGGGCACATAAATGGGCATATTAATGGGGCGCATAACTGGGGAATAATTACTATTATTTTGGGCGGAGTTAGAGGCATGGCCTAGTGCCGAAACAAATTTGCAGCTTTCGTGCGCCGCACAATTTGTTCCTCTTTCTACATTTCCAAAGTTGGGAGGTATGTCTTAAGAACACAGCCTATTTTGGGACTTCATGATGCAACCATTTATTTAAATTTTGCATAGCCAAAATGCAAGAGGCACCATGTTGAGGTACATACTGCATAACCTAATAATTAAAGGGATTTTCTAGGAGTAGAATATTGATGACCAGTCCTCACGATACGTTATCAATAACTGTTCAATGGGGGGTCCAATTCAAGGTACCCTGCCAATCAGCTGTTTGAAGAGGCCGTGTCACTCCAGTGAAAGCCTCTTCCTACGCCAGTGATGTAACATTCATTGGTCAGATGGCCCAGGCACAACTTAATCCAGTGAATAGGCCTGGGTTGCAATACCAACCATGGCCACTATACAACATATGGCGCTGTCTTTGGTATGCTTTGAGGAGGCCGCAGTGCTCACCAGCTCAACAGCTGATTGGTGGGGATTCAGAACCCCAAAAATCAGATATTTATGACCTATCCTGAGGAAACGTCATCAATATTCTACTCCTGGAAAACCCCTTTAACCTTTAGAATTTTGTGATTATTTAAAAAAATATATTTTATATATTTACCTGTATTCTGCCCATCAGAGCTTAAATGGGTATTCCCATCTGAGACAATGGGGGCATATCTCTAGCATATGTCCCCATTGTCTGATAGGTGTGGGTCCCACCACTGGGACCCGCACTTATATTGGGAATGGAGCAGGAAAAATGGTGGCTGGAGGACCCCGCACCTACGTATCTCGTGAAGGCAGCCAGCAAAGTCCCGAGCACTAGCTCAACTATTTCTGTTGGCCCATAGAAATGAATGGGAGTGGCGGCCACGCAGGCGCGGTGTGTGTTCCCATTCACTTTTATGGGGAGCGCGCGAGGTGGTGGGCCAGACCCAGGAAAACCCAGGGTCCTCCAGCTATCATTTTCCCTGCTCCATTCTCAATATAAGTGGGGGTCCCAGCGGTAGTACCCACACCTATCATACAATGGGACATATCCTAGCAATATGTCCCCATTGTCTCAGATGGGAATACCCCTTTAATAGGCTCCATGCAGTGGGGGGGGGGGGAGAAGCCAAGGTGCTGTGGTCATTATTGACCACAGCATGAAACGGTTACTGTGCGCAGGATCAGATATCTCTGATCCTGCCCATTGTCAGCTACATATTACAGCTCACACCCCCTGTCCTCGGACCTTCTCCTGATCATATGGGCACAGAGCAGGCGACGGGTTACCCCTTACTAACCCATTGTATACCCAATACATATCTTTAAAGCATGAAGACCAGAGGTTTCTCTCATGATCATCTCAGGAATGCAGCTGTGTATTACAGTCCTAGTCCTTTTGATCACACATGCACTATAGCGGGGCCCACCATCATAATAGTGAGCAGCAGGTCCTCTGAGGACTCCTGTCTGCACCAGCCCTGAAGATGAGATCTTCCTCTATGGCTGGCATGCCATACGGGATTTACGGGTGATGATTCAATAACGAGCCTCTACCTGTAATATGTAACCCATTTTTCAAGGTTTTTGCAGTTTTGTAATTAATTTTTTAATCTGATGCAGTTGTCGCTGCTTCCTCGCAGTCCCTGTCTGTTCTTTGCCAGTTGTCCTTTCTGAACCCTCATTATTCTTAATGACAGAAATTTCATTTCCTCTTTAATTAGTAAGTAATTGCTTTAGAAGATCTTCCCTTCTTTCCTGTCAGGCAATTTCCAGAATAAGATGATTCAGCAGGCCAAATCGCTCTGTCATTAAGGTTTCTGCACACAGATATGAAGGATACATGCTAAAAATGCTCTTCTCTCTGTCATGCAGAGCTTTGTTCTCAATCTCTGACCTCAGGTCTCCGCAACATAACATGCTTCCACGGTTTCCTAAGTATTGCATAGATGATGGAATTGCCTAGAGCTGAAACCACTCCACCAGGACTGAAATGTCAAAATGGGGGTATCTGCAATGCTTGGTTTGTTATATAATGTTTGTAATGTTATTTAA